>JADRCD010231881.1:3363-44266 GCA_019843815.1 Montemys delectorum | reverse complement strand
GAAAGAAAACAGAATTACAAAAACATTAAGTAAGTTCTCTAAGACCATTCATTTCAAAAGTACAACTTGGGGTTTAATCCTCACCTAACAAATTGTTAGGATGTCATATCTCCCTCCTGGAAAGCTAACTGCATGGGCTCTTCCATTTTTAAGACTGTAAAAATGAGCCAGTCAATGAAGGAAGGACAATCCAGAGACTGCCCTACTTGGGGATCCTTCCCATATACAGTCACCAAACCCAGACACTGTTGTGGATGTCAGCAAGTGCTGGCTGACAGGAGCCTGATATAGCTGTCTCCTGAGAGGTTCTGCCAGTGCCTGACTAATACAGAAGTGCTCAGACCAATTGGACTGAGCGCACGGTCCTCAATGAAGGAGCTAGAGAAAGGACCCAAGGAACTGAAGGAATTTGGAGTCCCATAGGAGGAAGAACAATATGAACTAATCAGTATCCTCAGAGCTCCCAGGGACTAAACCACCAACCAAAGAGTACACATGGTGATACTCATGGCACCAGCTACGTATGTACCAGAAGATGGCCTAGTAGGTCATCAATGGGAGGAGAGGCCCTTGGTACTTTGAAGGCTCTATGCCCCAGTGTAGAGGAATGCCAGGAAGCAGGAGAGGGTGAGTTTGTAAGCAGGGGGAGTAGGGAGGAAATAGGATTTTTTTTTTCAGAGGGGAAGCCATGAAAGGGGCTAACATTTGAAATGTAAATAAAGAAAAATATCTTATAAAAAAATAAGCCAGTCAAGATTAGCAACTGTGCCTGTAGGCCAGTAAAGGGATTTGAAATAGATGGTTATATATCACAGAGAATTGGCAAAAGTGTAAATATTTATTGAAATGTAAAATGAATAAAATGTGATGCTATCAAGGACAATTTTAATAAAAGGATGAAAACCTAATTTGACCATGTTGGGGTTTTTTTGTGTTTTTTTTTTTCATTGTGCACTGCAGTGTGTTGCTTTGCTTTATTTTGTGACAGTCCAGTGAATAGTCTAGATTGGCTTGGCAATGTGTAGCATTGTGTTAATGACTAGGAATAAAATGCAAAATAAATATTTTGTTAGCCAAAGTTGTGCTGTTCCAGCAGATCTGTCAGGAGCCAAGTATAGATGTTTTGAGATACATTATTTGTGTGTAATATAAAACATTCATTCCCTTTGTCTCATTAGCAGTATTTTAAAACTCATAATAAACTAAACTTTTTATGTCCTCTGTATTGAACAAAGCAGTTATAGATCAAGTCAATCTTTCCAGAAAATGCTACTAAACAATCAAAATACATCTTGAGAATAAATCACTCCTTTTTTTTTCCTTCCTAACTAGTTCACTTTACATCCCACTCACTGTCCCCTTCCCGGTCACCTCCTTCCACAATCCTTCCCCCAAGCCATCTTACCCTGCTCCTCTTAGCAAGTAGAGGTCCCCTAGGTTTCTCTTGCCCTGGATCATCAAGCCTTTTTGAGATTAGGTACATCTTCTCCAACTGAGACTAGACAGGGCTGCCCAACTAGAAGAACATATCTCACAGACAAGCAACAACTTTTGGAATAGCTCCCACTCCAGTTTTTCAGGACCCATAGGAAGACCAAGCAGCACATCTGCTATATGTATGAAGTGAGGTCTAGGTTTAGCCTAGATCCAAAGGGGCCTGCAATCCTTCCTCCTATTCTTCCATAATATTCCTCAAGATCCATTCACTTTTGGCTTAGATATCTGGTCTGTCTGACTCAGCTGTTAGTTGGAGCCTCTTAGAGGACAACCATGCTAGAGTCCTAGCTGCAAGCTTAGCAGAATATCATTAATAGTGTCAGGGATTGGTACTTGCCCATGGGATAGGTGTCTAATTTAGCCTTTTATTGCTTGGCCATTCCCTTAGTCTCTGTTCCATTCTCTGTCCCTGCATTTCTTGTAGACATATACATTTGGGGTTGAAAGTTTTGTGGGTTTGTTGGTGTCCCTATTGCTTCACAGAGGTTTCTGCCTAGGTACAGGAGGTGGACTCTTCAGAGTCCACATTCCTAATGCTGTACTTAAGAACTAAGGTCACCCTCACTGATTCTTGGGTGTAACTTTAATTTTTTCAAAGTCTACTTTCAATGATGGTCCTTAAACACTTTAACCTTCCTTCCAGCCCACTACCCCCAGAGCTAGTGTAAAACAAAGGATATAGGGGGAGTGGGCCTTTTCAGAAATGGTTCTTTGGAGCAACTCTTATCTTTATTGCCTGAAAATTGGCATTTTTGTTCACAGGTCAGCAGTAGCTCAATCCACTTTCTAAGACTTCATGGATATACCAGCAGTCCAATTCCGTAGAGTGGGGATAACAACAATGGTGGCAAGACCTAGCAGAGACAGCCAGGCCTCAGCCTGGACTCAACAGGGAGGACCAGGTCCAAGAAGAATTCTGGGAAAAGTTATTAGCTGTGCCTCTCTCAGAAAAGCAAAGATCAACGAAGACGTGAGAACAAGAAGCATCTAGTTATGCCAGCAAGCCCTGGTCACTGTCCCTTGAGTCCATGTAGCAAGTGTCCTCCATGGGTCTTGCTTGAGTATGTGTCCTGCCTCAGCACATGTACCTGCCTCAGCTGATATCTCTCTGCCAATCAGCCTGAATTCATAGAAGTGTCAAGAAGCAGCAGCAGCACACCACCAGAATTTTTTTGGTGAGTTTCTCTGTATGGAGTCTAGACAAATGCAGCTCAACTAAGCAATGTAGGGCAGACCAATGCATGCCTGTTGTTAGCAAACAAACCTATATCATATGATCTTTCACTGCTTGCTTTAGCAAAAGAATCCTTTCACCTGTGCCCACTTCAATGACATGTTCCTTCACCTGTTTGCCTTAGCAAAACTACATCCAATAAAACTGACTTTCCAAAGAACCCTTAAGTTTTGATTTTGGTGCCTCCCTTATCCAAGGTCCCTGTCTTGTCCTGGAGATGTGTCCCCCACTCCTGTCAGTTGCATACATTCATTTTTTATCATGACCATCTGACCATCTCCTGTCCCTCCCCACACCTGATCCTGAGCCCCACTTCCAGTCTTCTCTTCATCCTCACTCCCATCTAGTTCCCCCATTCCATCTGCCGCTTATGACTATTTTATCCCCACTTTGTTGCAGTAGCCAATTAATCCTACTCAATTCGAACTGGTGTGAAGGCATATGTTCTTTAGTACCCACCCCAATGCTCTGGGTTCCCAAATGAAAGACATACATGCAGCCTTATTTTTTTCTTTTTATATTAGAAATTTTTATTTACATTTCAAATGTTATCCCCATTCCTGGTTTCCCCTCCCAAAACCTCCTATACTATCCCCTTTCCCCCTGCTCATCAACCCACCCCCTTCTGCTTGCCTGTTCTGGCATACCTCTACACTGGGGCATAGGGCCTTCACAGGACCAAGGGCCTTTCCTCTCATTGATTACTGACAAGGCCATCCTCTGCTACATATGCAGCTGGAGTCATGGGTCCCTCCATCTGTAGTCTTTGGTTGGTGGTTTAGTCCCTGGGAGCTCTGAGGGTACTAGTTAGTTCATATTGTTGTTTGTCCTAAGGGACTGAAAATCCTTCAGGTCCTTGGATCCTTTCTCTAGCTCCTTCATTGAGGACCCTGTGCTCAGTTCAGTGGTTGCAGCCTTGTATTTTAATGCCTTAAATGGCTGGGCAGGGAGACAAAGTTGGGACTTTGATGATTCCCAGATTAGGGATGGAGGAAGGAGAGAAAGGGAGAGAGCCATTGTGAGAGGAGTAGATACTATCTATGCTTAAGGTGTGCCAGAGAGCATTACAACCATATGGTTGCTGTGAAACTCAGCTGGAGATGGCTGCAGGTCTGGATCAAGGGCAGACAGGGTGGAATATAGGTTTTAGTAAGTGATGAATTTGGATTATCAGAAAGTACATCAGACACTAGTGGTTTGAAGACTTCTAGAGGTCTGAATTATACAGAGTATAATTATACAGATTATCAATTATCTAGGGAAAAAGTCAAGAAATGAATCTGATATCATTACCACAAGATAAGATGACGCAGAGTAAACTTCATGGTTAATTTCTCATAATTAGCAATAGGGCATATTTTGTCTTACATGAGCTTCTAACATTTGTTTACATACACACACAACACCACTAAATGTTGAAAATGTTTCAGTGTTGAAGTATGACATCTTTTTGTAGTCAGCTTGCTCCTTCTACCACAGAGACCTCAAAGTTCAACTCAGATTGGCAGACTTAGTGGCCAGTCCTCTGTCCCACTGAACCATCTCACCAGCCTATGGAATACCGATTTTCTGGTTTGTAGTTTAGTGCACTAACTCTTTTCTCAAAATTTCAACTTGCTTTAAAAAATAAATTTATTTGATGGTTTTGTCATGTTTTAATCCGAAGAAAAAGAGTATAAGGGCCCTTTGATACTTAATAATTATTTAAATAAGCTTTTCTTTAGCTTCTATGCCTGTGCTGGCTTCAAAGTCCCCAAATTATCTATTCGTATTGTCTAGTGAACTAGTGAACCAAGTAAGAATGTTATGAATTTTCACTTTGAATAGGAAAATTTAATCTTTTATACAACCAAACTATCCAGTCTTATTTTTATCATAGAATATCCTAACCCCCAATCCTGTCAGTTCCCCATTAGTTCTACATAAGTCCACATTGAATGACTGTATAGCCATCCCACTTCTGCCAAGAACCATGGCTCTTCCTAACAACCTTAAGCCTGCCCTGAATCATTTTTACCTTGTTTCTAAAAATATAAGAGCTATATGTTCATGCTGCCTTTGAAATTAGTCAGTAACGCAAAGTGTGATTTCTTTTGCCAGGCTTAATATGGTCCTTTAAACAACTACACCCTCTCTACATATTCCACTCTTAGATTTCACAGCATTACATTTTTATGAGTTCAATTTTCATCAGTTTCCTAAATCTGGGTGGCAATTTCAGTAATGGTATATGTGCTTCACGAACAACAACTGAATATGCATAATGCTGTTTAATTAGAAAAACTCAAAAGTTAAGTTTTCTCTGATCCCTTTTTAAAAACAATGTTTCATAAGATGGCATAATTTTTAGAATTTTGTTGAGCCTGGTGCTTTTCTTTTGATGCTACATTTAGAGCAAATGATTAAAATAACTCAGTGCCAAATGACTTAGAATATATTTCGGGAAACTAGCTAAAATTGTAATACACTTATACCTGTGGCTTATACTAGGAAATTAGGCTTAGTCAGTGTTGAGTACTGAAAATTACTGATAAGAGTAATCTGCATTGGTGACCTCGTCTTATTCACAAAGACCTTAATTTAGTAGTTCTAGTTTATTCTATTTTAGAGACTATGATCACAAAATACAGCATTGTCTTTTCATGTTGTATTTGTTGTTTTCCTCAGAAGATAGTTTTCTCTCAGAACAAATTTTGTACACAGTCTTGTGAAACAAGCTGTGATGACAGTGACAACAGTTTGCTACTAATGTGCACAGAGGAAAAGAAAAAAAAATTGAGGCAGTGTCTCATTTAACTGAAACTGGCTTTATATTTGCTTGTGCAGCCAAGGATGACCTTGAACTTCTGATTCTTCTGCTTTCACTTCCCAAATGTTGGGATTATCAGCTTAAGCCACTACACTCAGTCCTTGGTGTGCACAAGATGGATCCTTTCTGCAAATTTGGCAGGCATTCCAGTAACCTCCATATGTCTATAGCCCCAAAACAGAACTCAACCAAGAAGCTGATTTTGTTTTCCTGTTTTTGCTTTAATTTGTCTTCTTTCTAGGCTTACAGATCCTTTCCCACACATTCTTGGAACCCAATGCCAAGGTGAAAGACTGACCAAGCTCCATAGGGCTAGACAGGTTTCCAGGATTCAGGGATTCCATTGCTAGAGAGAGAGAGAGAGAGAGAGAGAGAGAGAGAGAGAGAGAGAGAGAGAGAGAGAGATACTCTTGAGAAACTAGAAAATTGTCATAGTCTTATCAAATTCAAATGTACACACACACATATGAAAATATATATATGTATGAATATATATATGTATATATATATACATATATATATTCATTTAACCTTTACAAGAAATTTATCTATGAGAATTTCTAGTTGAGGTATGGCACAATGGCGCAACAGATAACATAGCTTGCAGCTCAAGCTGGTGACTTTAAACAATAAATCAGAAGCCACAAAAAGTTGAAGAAGAACCTGATGCTTGAAATTGTATTCATTTCCACATGTATACTGCAGCATTCATATTTCCCACAACATCAATCTTCTGGCTCTGAAATGTACACACACACACACACACACACACACACACACACACACACACACTCACTCACTCACGCAATATGCTCCTGCATACACATTCACTCACAATGATAATGTTTTAAAAAGCAAAAAGAACTTGTAGTTGAGAAATGTACACATATTTATGATGCCAGCTTTCTTGGAAGAGAGGACTTATTGTTTGTTTAGACAGAAAAGAAAGGAAAAAAAATAGAGTGTGTGTCCTGGGAAAGCAATGGCTGCTCTTGTACAAATTTTAAATGTCTCTGTTGCGTAGTGTTTTCAGGGAATAGACCTGCCTTTATGCCGCCCATTTCTAGACAAAGCATGTATCTTGTTGTTGTTGTTGTTGTTGTTGTTGTTGTTGTTGTTGTTGTTGTTGTTGTTGGAGACAGGGCTTCTCTGTGTAGCCTTGGCTGTCCTGGAACTCACTCTGTAGACCAGGCTGGCCTTAAACAGGGAAATCCATCTGTCTCTGCCTCCCAAGTGCTGGGTTTAGGGCATGCTCTCCCACCGCCTGGCACATGTGTCTACCTTAAAGGCAGTGTAGTGTATATCTCCCAGTAGATTAGTGACCAGGAGAGTGTAGCTATGAACTAAATAACAATAAGCGCTGCCTTCAAAGCAGTGCCTTCAACTGGGTATAATATTTATATGAGTCTTGACCTAGTCCTTGCCCTCTGTGTATAGAAAAATACTTTATATAGTATTGATATAGGATATGAATGATTCATAAAAATAGACAGCTAACTCTCATTTTAAAAACAAACAAACAAACAAACAAACAAAGTTAGGGAAAATGTGAGACTAAAAGAACCAAGACCTTGTGAATGTGATTATTTAATTCTCCAAATCTAGCATGAACTTCAATAATAAAATGTTTCATGTCAGCAAAAGTAAGACTTTTCCTGAATAGAGAAAGCAAATAAAAGAGGGAAATAATACATGGTTTTCCTCAGAGGAAATTTTGATTACTCATCGACTTCCTTGAAGTTATTTTTTTCCTTTATTATTATTTTTGTGTGTTCCTGTATTTATTTTCTTTCACTGAAAAGAGATTATTTTCTTATACAGTATATCTTGATCATAGGTTCAACTCTCTCTACTCCTCTAGTTCTTCTCTACCTCCTCTCCCCTCAGGTTCCACTCCCTTTCTGTCTCTGATTAGAAAAGAACAGGATCCTAAAAGATAACAACCAAATGTCAAAGAATAAAATATAATAAATTGAAGCAAAAAACTATAATATAAAAGTTAGACATAGCAACACAACAGGAGGAAAAATGTTCTAAGAGCAAGCAGAAGAGTCGGAGAGCCACTTGTTCTGACAGTCAGAAGTCCCACAGAAAGACTAAGATAAAGGCTATAATATATATGATGAAGGAAGATGTGGTGCTGATTCAAGTAGACCATATGCTTACTGCTTCAGCCTTGGTGAGATTGGGGGAGGGGCTGAGACTTGTTTTGCTATCATCCTCTGTCCTCTCTGCTTCTTACACTCATTCTGCATCTTCTTTATTAAGATTCCATGAGCTTTGAGAAGATGGATTCAATGGAATCCTCCAATTTAAACTTTCTCTCCAAATAATATCTGCTCCCATCTGTTGCTAGATGAAGTCTTTCTGATGATGATTGAATAAGATACTGATCTATCATTAAAAATCATTTCTTTTATTTTATATATTATTTTATTTATTTGTATGTAGTGTTCAGATTTACTCTAGGTCTTTGGGCATCTAGTCTTTGCATCTTGGCTACTGTAGCAGTGTTTAGGTACTAAGTCAAATCAGATGTTGGGTGCATACTCCCACACTTTCTGTACTACCATTGCCATAGCATTTTTTTCCAGGGAGGACAGATTCTAGGCCAAAGGTTTTGTGTCTCAGTTGGTGTCCATTTTTCTCTTTCAGTAGCCTATAGAGCAGCAAAGACACTGGGAAATAGGGATGAAGGGAAAAGCACAAATTCTCCATGTTCACTGAGTTGTGTCATTGTTTTCCTCACCAATCCCCACTGGTGTAAGTTCGGAGAGAATAACCCTTTGTCCAAGCAACAGACTTGGGAACTTCGATAAAAACTCCATGCCCAACCACTTAACAGAATACCACTCCAGCCCACCACAGGAAGCCTCACCTGACTACAAGACATAGTCAGTTGAGACTACAAATTCTCCATCAATAGAAATCCTTATTAGAATCACCTTAATTGATTCTATGCACCATAGTGCTCCTCAATTCCAGCTGTTACTCACTGCATTCTCTCCTTTGATCCTATCTCCTCCACCTGATCTGTACCTCTTTTTGTCCTTATCAAATCCCCTTTCAGTTCTCTTGTAAACTCTATTTTGTCCTCCCGGGGATATCTATGTGTCTCCACTCCCTTCACTTTATCTAACCTCTCTGAGTCTACAAAGATTAGTTAGCTTAGTTATCATCTACATAATGGATAGTATTCCCTTAAAGTAGACACATACTATATTTATATTTCTGGGTCTGGGTAACCTCACTCAGGATATATATTTTTTTTTTACTTCTACCCATTTGCCTACTGAATTAATGATGTCATTGTTTTCAAAAGAGCTGAATATTTAAACAAGTACTCTATTACGTAAGTGTTCCACAGTTTCTTTATAAATTCTTTGGTTGAAAGAGATCTAGATTGTTTCTAGGTTCTGGATATTATAAATAAACCTGCAATGAACATGGTAGAGCAAGTATTCTCATAGTAGAATGTAGCATTCTTTGAGTTATATGCCTAAGAGTGGTATAGTTATGTCTTGATGTAGATTGATTGCCAATTACCTGAGGTTTAATAGTGGCAGTACATATTTGCACTCCCACCAGCAATGGATGAGTATTCCTCTTGCTTCATATCCTTGCCAGTAAGATAACTCATGTTATTGACCTCAGCCATTCTGACAGATATTTAGATGGAATCTCAAAGTGGTCTGCATTTCCATTTTCCTGATGGCTAAGGATGTTGAACATATCCTAAGTATTTCTTAGCCACTTGTGATTCCTTTTTTATAAATTTTCTGTTTAGATCTGTACCTCATTTTTAATTAGATTATTATTATTATTATTATTATTATTATTATTATTATTATTATTATTATTTTGGTTTTTCTAGACAGGGTTTCTCTGTATAGCCCTGGCTGTCCTAGAACTTCACTCTGTAGACCAGGCTGGCTTTGGACTCAGAAATCCACCTGTCTCTGCCTCCCAAGTGCTGGGATTAAAGGAGTGTGCCACCACCACCTGGCCAATTATTATTATTATTTTTTATTAGATATTTTCTTTATTTATATATAAATTTCTCCTTTCCCGGTTTCCCCTCCAACAAGCAAAGAAACAAACAAACAAACAAAAACAACAAGAACAAACCCCTGTTGCCTCCCCCCTAAACCAAGGTCCTCTGGAAGAGCAGACAGTGCTTCTAACTGTTGAGCTGTCTCTCCAGGACTCCTGTCGATTTTGCTTTGTTTGTTTGCTTGATTGTTTGTTTGTTTGTTTGTTTGGTATGTATATGTGTGTTTGTATTTTTTTTAATTTTTGATGTTGTTTTTGTTTTTAGAGATTTATTTTATTTATGTGTGTAGACTGTCACTCTCTTCAGACACACCAGAAGAGGGCATTGCTTACATTAAAGATGGTTGTGAAACACCATGTGGTTGCTGGGAATTGAATTCCGAACCCATGGAAGAACCATCAGTGCTGTTAACTGTTGAGTCATCTCTCCGGCCCCAATTATTTGATATTTACATTCTTTTTGTTCTTCATCTTTATTATTATTAAAATTGTTGTTGTTGTTGTTGTTGTTGGCTTCTGAGACAAGGTTTCTCTGTGTAGCCCTGGGTGTCTTGGAACTCAATCTGTATACTAGGCTGCCTTGAATTCAGAGATCCACCTGCCTCTGCCTCTCCTCCTGAGTGCTGAGATTAAAGTCATGTGCCACCATCTCCTGACACATTGTAATATTTATAATCATTATATATTTTGGATATTATTCCTCTACACTGTTTGAAAGTGGTAAATGTATTCTCTAATTCTGTAGGCTGCTGCTTTGTCTAATTAACAGAGTCTTTTTGCCTTACAGAAACTTTTTAGTTTCATGAGATTTCATTTATTGAATGTTGATCTTAGGGCCTGGATGTTCTAGTCAAAAAGTTGTTTCCTATGCCACTAAGCTCAAGGCTATCTCTTACTCTTTCTTCTATCATGTTCAATGTATCTAGTTTTATGTTGAGATCCTTGATCCATGTGGACTTCATTTTTGTGCATTGAGATAAATTTTGATCTATTTTCATTCTTGTACTTGCAGACATCCATTTTGACCAGCACCATTTTTTAAAGAATATGACTTATTTTCAGTGTGGATTTGTGGCATCTCTATAAAGTATCAAGTGTTCATAGGTTTGTGGATTGATCTCTGGGTTTTCATTTGGATTCCATTGATCAACACTGTCTATTTTTATGCCAGCACCATCCAGTTTTTGTTACTGTAACTCTATAATATAATTTGACATTGAGAATCATGTGAATTCCAGAAGTTCTATTATTGTTCAGGATTGTTTTGAATATCATGAAATATTTTTATTGTTGCTGTTGTTGTTGTTGTTTTACATTTGACATTGAGAACTATTCTTTCAAAGTTTATAAAGAATTTTATTCAAATTTTTATGGGGATTGCATTGAATCTATAGATTGCATTTGGTAGGATTGTCATTTTTAATAAGATAATCCCACTGATCCAAGAGAATGGTAGAATTTTTCATCTTCAAATAAGTTTTTCATTTTTTTCTTCAAAAAATTGAAGGTTTTTTTTATACAACTCTTTCACTTCCTGAAGCTATAAATTGTATCCCCTAAGTGCAGAAACAAATGAGAGCAGCAGCTGAGAAACAATGTAAATATTACTATACATAGTTTGATGATCCTATGTAAGAATTAAAGCAACAACATAGAAACATGTTTGTCAGAGGTAGGATTATTGACACATTTAAAAAGTAGACTACAACTTTTTAGATCAGTATGTACAGTAAAAATGTGAGAATGATGCAAATAATTTCACATACTCTTATTTTTCCCTCTTTATTAACATCTTGCATTAGTATGTACAGTTGTTAAAAATCAGTGGATTCACATGGAAAAAATCATATTAACTAAAGCACAGGATCATTTCACACTTCTTTTACTTATACCCAATGTCCCGTTTTAGTCCCAGGATCCCAGACAAGAGTCCACATTAGCTATTAATAGTTTATGTGTTTTGCTGACTCTTTTTAGAATTTGTCTCCATAACTTTCACAGGTTTGATGATCAATATGTTTTACAAATATTCCACCACTGGGATTTTTTTTTCAGTGCTTTTCTCATGATCTGACCAGGGAATGGGTTTAGGAAGGAAGAGCCCAAAAGTGAACAGCTGTCAGGAGACTCGGGCTGAGAATTTAATTTGCCACTAGGCATTTTGGCTGTCACCAACTCATTGTGATAGTTCTTCAAGAGGTGTTTTACGCTCCTTCTGGGCTTTGATGTGGTATTGTGTTTAAATTTACAATGTTCATGTCTCTGTATCCAGGGTACTAGGATTTGGGGATATACTTGTACCTTTGGCAAAAAACTAAATTGTGTAAAAGGAAGTTATTGAAAACTGATAAACTATGGAGTTATGCTTTATCTCAAAAGATACTAGGAATTTTTTTGTCTATTTCTTCCTGAGTAGACATTAGCAACCCAATAACTTATTTGCCATTACACTGAAGATTCTTAACCTAGTTGCATAAGGCTGGTTTTGGTAAGTTTTTACACTTATTTCTCTTCTCTCTTATTATATTAGCAATGTCTCCAGTTCAGCTCAGCTATTGAGTTACTATTAAGGATTTTCCATCTTAGGCCCAGATTCCTTTCTTCTTCTTTGTTACTGTTTTACCTTATTGTCATTGTGGCAAAGGTTGTTAATTGTGTTAATCTTTGAGGACAGTCTCTGTTATTATTTTTATTATTTTATATTTCATGTCTGTGATTTTCTTTATACTTAATGAAGCCTTTGCTACCACTCACTCTTCAGTTTCCTACATTTAAAATTAAATTATAGATTTGGCTTCTTATTCTTTTGATCTTGCTGCTCTGCATCCTTGTAGGATATATCTCTTCAATGCTCTCAGTGCCTTATGCACATCTGGTAACTACTGCCCTATTCTTCATTCAGTGTTCTTTACTGCTTTGGGTCAAACTTAATTGGATTGCCATTTGAGATTGGTTCTTACTATTATCTCAAAGTGTTTTTGAACTTACCATTCGCCTGCATCTGTCTCCCCAGTATAAGGGCTACAGGTATGCAATAGTATAAATTCAAAACAATTTTGAAATCACCTAAAATAGCTTTCTTGATCAATACATTACACAAACCTATATAGGCTACTCTTCAAACCTTTATGGATTTTATGGCTACCATTGTGTGACTCATAAATCCATTGTTTTATAAGTCATATTTAATATCATTTCCTCCACTTGACCACTGACCACTTAGTATAATGTGTCCCCCTCCTTATCACTACTAATATTCTTTTACTCAAACTTACCTGTTAGTTGCATAGCTTTCTTCATCTTCAGCTTAGAATGACATTTCTCAACATTCTTGTACTTTTATAAAATCTAAATATTTGAAACAAAAGTTGGGTTCTTAGTGATAACATAACTTTGGGGCTTAATGTTTTGATTAAATCTTGAACTCTAAAATATGCTTTGGGAATAAACATAGGTGAAAAGACTCATGACATAATTTACCTGGATATGATGCCATAGATTTTTTTTTTTTAAAAAATGTTTCCTTTGTCTGTGTTGTTGAAATATCTCTTCCAAGTAAGGAACCAAGAGATAAAGCACCCCTTTTCAAAAAGAGTTCCTTTCAGCCCTTTGAGGGAATAATCATGTTATACTGAATGTTATGGTGCTGGATCTGTAAAAGATAAATCACTCTGAGTTTAAAAACAGTACCTGCCTGTTAGTGTGGCTAATTCTCTAAACTAGTCATACAAATTTTGTAACATATTCCACCCTTGGGCCGGGCAGGAGACCCAGAGGAGGAATAACTAGATAAAGCAACTTCTTCTATCCCTATAGAAATCAGAGATTGAAAAAGTCTTTTTAATCAAAAGCCATGGATCACAGCATGAGGCTTGCAACATAATGGGCCCATTTCATTTAAGACTATTTTTCTATCATCCTCTACGAGTAGAATTTCCTTTCCTGGTTCTAGGAATACGTTGAAGTTCCTGGAGATAAAACTCACAAATATGTGGTACCCTTCCACATACTGAATTTGTTCACAATTAACTTTGTATGTGTTTTTTTCTCATCATAGTTCTATAAGGTTCTGTACCAGAGAACTTGATTCACTTACTATGTCTCTCTCTTTAGACCTTAAAAGTTTGTTCTATGACTTATGTTTTATACAAGCCCAAGAAATGTCACAGAAACTCACATTGGTTTGATGTTCTTAAGAGTGATGAATTCCCAAATTAGTATTAGTTTAAGCTAAAATTAAGAATTTTCTCAGGAATAAGCATTTTAATAAACAAAAAATAAATATCTTACATTGTTTTTAACATGAAACTGATCCAAGAAAAGGATGACTAAAGAGTGGTTCCCACAGATGTGATTCTAGAAAGTGCTTATATGACCTCAGAAACATGAGACACAGAAAGTCAATAAGCCATAAAAAGTTATTGAGAAACAGGTAGCAGCTATAACAAGTGTGCTGTATTCTCAAGGAAGCACCCAAACTCTCCTGAGTCCTTAGGTATCACACAAATGTGGAAGCAAGAAGTTTGACTGTCCTGTACCATATCTATCTTTGTTGAGATACATCTACAAGTTATTCAGTCCTTAGAATCCTAGGTATTCCCAGAGAAATCTTCAGATAATCACAGTCAGATGCTATAGCCAAAGCAATAAGTGTGCTACTGATAGTTTGTACCACAACAAAGTTATATAGTGGCATATGTACATGCCTATGTAATGCAGATTTTAATAGTATAGTAGGGGTAATTCTGCTTTGTCTAACTCTAGTGTCTCTTCTACTGTGTTTCTTTTACCTTCTACTGACCATTCTCCTTCCAAACCTATATCCTTTCTAAATTACCTTCTAACAAATGGTCTATTGAAAACTTAAAGAATTCTCAGAATATACATGAATCCTGCTGGTTTTATAGTCTGACCATATAAGAGGAAATCTTCAGCTAATCTCCAGCTTAAAAGGCATTAATGTTAGCTTTATCATTCAGAATACATCAACTTGTGTGGGAGATGTTCCCACAAAGTTGGGGACGTTTGTTTCTGCATGCTGCCTTGATCTTTCCCTGAAACTATCATCTTACCCAACTTCACAATGTAGACATCATTTACATTTCCAAGGTTCACTGCTTTTTCATCTAAAGTTTTTAAATAATTCAACTTGTACTTTCTCTAAGAACTTCCATTAAAATTCTTTTTATTTAAGTTATCTCACAATGTATTCTTTTGAATTGTGGAAAGTTCAGTTTAATTTTAGACATTGTTCTACACGTGGGAGAAATGGATGGGAAGATTTAGTATTCAGCATGACCAGGGAGCCCACCAAGTCCAGAAACCATTTGTTCTTTATTTTACCAATTGTACTCTCTCAAACATGTATAAAACTTTTGTCCGTGTCTATTTGATTATTGGTACTTCTCTTTCAATTTGAAAACTATCTTCCTTTTTAATTTAAAGAGATGTGACCTAAAAGATGCTCATTGATAAAATACTTCCATTTGTGTTAGTCCAAATACATGTGAAGGAGAAAAATGAAATGCACTTCAAAATTTCTTGAGGATTTATGATATTTTTATTTATGTATAAAGTGGAGAAATCAATATATATTTAAACAACATTAGCTATTCAGAAAAGTTCATATTTTTTTGTTTGTTTGTTTGTGTGTTTTTTGTTTTTTTGGTTTTTTGAGGCAGGGTTTCTCTGTGTCACCCTGGCTGTCCTGGCACTCACTCTGTAGACCAGGCTGGCCTCAAACTCAGAAATCTGCCTGCCTCTGCCTCCCAAGGGCTGGGATTAAAGGCGTGCACCACCACCGCCTAACAAGTTCATGTTTTTTAGAAAGCCCCATTTATTGTTCATCAGAATTGATGATGGGCCATTGCTATTTAATTTTTATACTTTCTTATATACTATAGATATTAAATCCTGTCTAAATAGTAGTTGGCAAAATATCGTCTCATTATCTAGCTGCCCCTAAGATCTGTTAATAGTATCTTTTGCTATGTAAATTGTCTTAATTAAGTTGATGGAGTACTGTTTGTCATCTCTTCGTGCCATTTCACATGCTACTCAGGGCATATTCATATAGTTCTTATCTATACCTACATCTTGAAGAGTGTTCCTGAATCTTCTCAGATCAATCAGCCATCAGGAAAATACAAATTAAAAATACTGTATGATTCCACTTCACCCTGCCCAGAACAGACATCATTAAGTAAAAGAATGGTGACAGTTATGGCTAGGATATAAAGAATAAACTTATAGCTGAAAAAGATGGTGCAGACACTAGAAATCAGTGTGGTGTCTTCTTAGAAAAACTGAAAACATAACTATGAAATACCTCAGCTTCCCCCAAATGATGATACAGAGATATTTATAAACCCATGCTTATGACTTTTCTTTTCATGATAGCAAGGAAATTGGAGTAACCATGACAATAAATATACATGCATATACACAATGTGATTTTATTGAACTCTAGAGGAACAAATTTTCAAGAAAATGAAACAAGCTGGTTAATATTACGGAGATTAACCTAGCATTCAGAATATACTCAGTATATACTCTTTTGCATATGTGGATCCTAGCTCCTAATTTTAGAATATGTATCCTTATACAGGGATAGGCATGGGTAGAGGGATTAGAGGCCCAGTTCCACAGGATTCTCCAAGCTCCACTTTAATGTGTGGCTGTGGGTCTCTGCATTAGTTTTCAACCATTGCTGAGTGAAATTTCTCTGATGACATTTGTGTTAGGCTTCCATCTATGAGTATAACAAAATATTATTAATAGTGTCTGAGGTGGGCTCCCTCTCACCACATAAGTCTCAAGCTGAGCCAGTCATTGGTTTGTCATTTTGTCAAATTCTGTCTTATTTTTTTTCTCCTGAACATATGCAGGACCAATTGTGGTTCTAAGATTTTTGTGGCTGGGTTGCTGTCTCATTCTTTCTATTGGAAGTCTTGCCTGGTTAAAGGATATGGCTGGTTTAGGTTCCAGACCTCCCATTGCTAGGAGTTTTAGGTAGACATTTATATATTCCTGGAAGTTTCCATTGTACTAGGTTTCTAACTCATCCTAGAGATGCCTACCTCAATTTAATTGTCTCTACTGAGGCTCCCTCCATCCTTCCAAGCTTTTATCTGAAGCAACTTAAGTAAAGGTGAAAAAAGTTAAAATCATATAATATCCTATTATCTCCAGAATTAATCATGTGAGAAATAGATATTTTTGCTGATATTATCATATGCCTCATTACTGAATTGTTATAAAACAGGCCTCTTTGCTAGTTTGAAATTTTATAGAATGTTTATTACGGTTGTCACTGATTGTAATGATGACTTTGCATTCTATCCATTTGGGTGAGAAAAGAAGCCCATGTAATATTTTCAAATATATCACATTTTCCTGAAAGTAAATTCTTAAAAATAATTTGTTTTCTTGCCACGAATGCCACATCGTAGCTCTATATTATGAAAAGAATTGGTTCCTCTAGTTCTGTAATATGAAAATCATTGGTTCAATTATTAGTAGAAATGTTTCTTTAGGTGACAGAAATTATCAGGTGTTTTAGGTAACTATAAAATTATAGTAATAATTTTTCACTTAAAATACAATTTTCTTTAAGAGAATATGTACATGTTCATGCTAATTTTGAGAATATAAAATCTGTCATGCATCCATTCATTGTTAAGTTCATGACATATCAGACCTTAGAAATCTGAAACTTCTTCATTGAGAAACATTTTGAATCATAAATGGATAACAACATGTTTCTACATATATTTTTTAACATATCATAGTCCTTTATAAGAGTCTGTTAATTTATAGGAAAGTATACAGTTGCTTAGTAAAATTTTTTACAAAGATCTCCAACCTAGACAGGAAAAAAAATTTGGAAAGCATGCAAGATTCTGAGCATGAGAGGAAAAACTTCACTACGTGGGCACTAACATTATAATAAACTAAACCTTCACACCTACAAGCATTATAACACCATAATAAACAATGACATATCTGATGAAAGGTGACTTATTGGTCACAGAAAATCAAAACTTAAATAGTAAACATTTAACAAATCTTATGACAGGGACATATTAGACATTCTTTTTCACATAGATTTTTTTAAATGATTTTGTATCTATATGTTGACATGAGGAAAGACTAATAAAAAAATCGTTCATTTGGAGAGACATAAAGGTAAAGAAAAAATATGTATGGAAAGAAAGAAACAAAATTTACTAAGCAAGCAGAGGGTTTTCCACAAGGAAAATTCATGATCTACACATAAGTTTTCATTTAAGGAAATTCAGCAAATTAATATCTACAAAATTTAAAACCCAATAAACCTTACTTATCTGCATAATGAACTGATATTGCAATCAGAACATCTGACCCATTTGGGAGAATGCAACTTCAAAGACTTAAGAATACATTTAGTAGGGGATATTAAAATGATTGTGGAGATGTGCATAGTGCTAAAGGCAGAATATTCGTAGAGAAATTTTAGAAGGATAACCCTATTTTACATCAAGTGTTAAGAAAAAGCAATAAAGTTAATATTGTTATATAGCAGTAGGAAAATATAAAAAATAAGTTAAATCTTAAAATTATGCAACTCTTTTGCTATTTATCTATCTTTTGAGGATAAGAAGTAGAGACCTGCCTTGCTCCATGCTCACTCATTATGCAGCCAAGACTAACTCTGAAGTTCTGTTACTCTTGCCTCTATATCCTAACTGCTGGGATGACTCACTTTCACCACCATACCCAGTAATTATCTACAGTATATTTCAATAACTTCATTATAAATAAATGTACATATTAAAATATTGAGTCAGGTCATTACTACATAAAAAGAGTGTCCAATATTTTGATATCAATATACAATATTGTCTTCTACTATTTTAATACTCAAGATAATTGGAAAATTATTCATGTTTTATAGAGATTCACTATTTTATATGGGGGTGGGGCTATATTCATATTTACCTTGTGGTCCAAAAGGAAATATATCACTAACTGAATATACCTATATCAAATGTGATGCTGATGAATGACCTAAAGAGAGGAGGCAAGAACACAGATGCAATAAAAAGAAATGACAAAAAGGTACAGGATGAAAATTATCATCTATATGCAGTACACCATGTCTCAGAAGAAGCAACATAGCTTGATCTTGGACACTTAATTTTAGACTTTTCCTATCTGGTATTAGGAAAAAATAAATATTTGTTGTGTTGACTGAAAATAAGAAGAAAAAATTGAAAAAAGGACACTGGTAGAGTGGAAATCACTTGGAAGACATCCACACATGTGTAGGCACTTGCATTATGAAGCAAAACAAGCCTGCAACTCTATCTCATACTGCACAATAAAATCTCAAGACAGAGAAATTGAGTCTCGGGAAAGTATTGAAGGGAGGAGAGGATCGGATGGATACAGGAAGGAGATGGAAGAGGGGATGAAACCAGCATTATAAACATTTATGAAATTGTGAAAGAATTACAAGTTAGAGAAAAGGAGTAGTATTTCTTATTAAATTGTACACCAAATGACTTAGTAACTTCTTTTTTAAATGGGATATAATATTATATCCAACAATAACAACCCTGAAATAACAAATAGAAACCTTAAGATAAAAAGATTGTGTTATGTAGACCTTGGTAGGGCACACTTTAATCCCAGCACTCAGGAGGCAGAAGCAGGCAGTTCTCAGATTTCAAGGCCAGCATGCTCTACAGAGTGAATTCCAGAATAGAGAGTTCTACACAGAGAAGCCCTCTCTCAAAAAACAACAAATGAACAAACAATAAACAAAACCTCAATGTTTCAAAATACCAATAATTTATAATGTAGAAATTTTATGAAACTACATAAAAAGGTATACTACTATAAATATCTTAAAATGCTAAATATCTAGAATCTTTTTAAAATTAATCATTCCATTCATTTACATTTCAAATGATATCCCAGTTCTCCGTTACCCCTCTACAAACCCCCATCCCACATCCACCCTTTATCCCCTTCTCCTTTGCCTCCATGAGGATGCTCTGCCACCCACCTACCCACCCTCTCCTGTTGCAATGCTCCAGCATCTTCCTACTCTGGGGCATCAAGCCATCAGATGACCAAGGGCCTCCCCTACCATTGCTGTCAGGCAAAGCCATCTTCTGCTACATATGTATCTGGAGTCATGGATCCCTCCCTGTACACTCCTTGGTTGGTAGTCTAGTCTCTGAGATCACTGGGTGGTTCAGCCAGCCAAGGTCCAACCAGCAATTGATGAATGCAGATGTGGATGCTTGGAGCCAACCATCAGACTGAGCCGAGGGACCTCTTGGGGGGCTGCCAGAAGGACTGGAGGAGCAGAGGGGAATTGCAACCCCATAGGAAGAACAATATCTAGAATCTTATGAAACGCGCAAATATAAATGCTACAAAATACTTTATTACAATAAAAGGGGAAAACAACTAGAAAAATAAACTAAGATATTGATAAAGTCAAAAATGTAGAAACAAATGTGGCCAATGGACATATCGTGTCCCTTTGAATTTAAATATACACAAACCAAAAACATCACTTTTTACACTATAGTTGTGGAATTTAGTAATCCTAGTAAGTCTATACTTAGCAAGATATCAGAGCAAAAAAATTGTTTTCTTTTTTTCTTTTTCTTTTTCTTTTCGGTTTTTTGAGGCAGTTTCTCTGTGTAGCTCTGGCTGTCCTGGAACTCACTCTGTAGACCAGGCTGGCCTCAAACTCAGAAATCAATCTTCCTCTGCCTCTTAAGTGCTGGGATTAAAGGCGTGCATCACCACCGCCTGGCAATTTTTTCTTTTACACTGCTGGTAAGAGTGTAAAATTTTATAACCAATTTTTAGAGCAATTGAACAGTCTGGTGAATTTAAAGACATGATTGTAAATATCATCTAGTTATTTTATATCTAAAAGCATGTCCTTGTATATTCATTAAAATGATGGACTGAATATTTGAACGTCAGGAAGAATGAAAAACAAAAGGAAAATATTTCTAATAAGAAAAACAAGAGACATATATTAAGATTAATACCATACTGGGCAGGTTAAGAGATGATATATGTAAAGATTATTAACTCACAAACCAATGCATGAAGCAGAATTGATAATTTGCTGAATGTGGAATTTATAGGAGTTTGGAGTATTGATGGTTTCATTGTAAAACAGGAGGAAGGCTACAGATACAGATACAGCATTGCTGTTTGTCAAGCACACAGCCTGTGCTGCTATCAGCATCTGCCACCAGAGTGGTCCATTTTTTGAAGTGATGGAACTACATTGACACATCATTATCACTCAAAGTCCAGAGTTCACCCAGGGGCTGACCCTTTTGATGGTGTTCATTCTGCATGTTTGAACAAATTTATGATCTATCTTTAGAGTTATAGAATCAATCAGAGGATTGCTGCATCATATTTTTATAAAAGATAGTACATCCTTTAAATCATTGGGAAACTTGAAATTATATTTTATGTACAGGTAACTATATTATATAAGTAAAAATGAATAGTTAGTGTGAAATATTTTGTTTCAGTATATAACCCATAAACACATATGTATGCATCCCTTCATTCATGTCCAGGTGCATACATATGTGCACACACACATTTCACACACACACACACACACACACACACACATATAAAAGTCAAAGATTATTTTAATCCTTATCCTTCTGTTAAGTACTGGGCTTAGCAAAACTCAGCAATGCATGATATATACTTTAAATAAAAGCCAACAATAACCCATTTGACAAGACAACAAATTCATCTTTCTTTGCATTCTATTTTGTTGCCATTGTTAAGAAATGAGCCTGGTAACTGACAGAATATAAGAGAGTCTTGCTGGAGAGAATGTCTTCTGAAATTAGGTTTTTAAATAGTATACCAGTTACAGAGAGACAAATCAGACAGGCTGTTTTTATCCTCATTTGCCAGCACTTTCAGGTCCAAGGGACCTTTCTCAGTTTCTAAGTCAACACAAATCAAACATAATAACACTGGTTTGTCCTTTATGTCTCACTGCCCAACTATCACAAGATTATCCCATGTCCTCAGGGCTGGAGCTAGACACCTTTTATCTTGGCATCTAAGGCAGTTTGGTGATGTCGCTGGCATCAGAATTCAGGTTAATCACATTGAAGCACAGAAGTAAGATAATTCTGGCTTCAGACACTAATTGTTCTACGAACAGATTTTTTATTTACAATGAAATTTAAAGACCAGCCTATGTACTGTGTAGCTCAGGAGGCACAGAGGCATTTATTCATTGAAAAATTCAAATAAGATATCATGATGAGAACTACCCCAAGAAAGTAAAACACAAAAATTGCCCCTGGAAAGAAGAACAGATTTTACTTTTAATAGCAAATTGAGAAACTGTACAAACCTAAGCCCATCTTTGCCTGTCTTTTCAGCCCTCACTTTTACATGAATAAGACCAAAGTTCATTATTTTCTGTTCAAGGTGCCTGTGTACCTTTTGTGAGCTTACTCTTCACCTAGAAAGATCCTATTTTTATATTGCAGTTGTCTTCCAATTATTTTTGTGGATCCAATTTAACTTTTTCTATTGTTTCTGAGGCTAAACATCATTAATGTATATGAGTATACATATATACACAAATATGCCTATATATACACATTTATAGCAGGCATGCAACACACACATACACATTGTCTGTATACAAATTTTGTCATACAACTTATTTATAACATTGGTAGTCCTACATATATGGGGCATATATACTTGTCTGTTAGAACCATTTCAGTGATGTGTTACACATCTGATTTTGGACGTACATTTTCTGAGCATTTTATCCTGCTTATTAGTGGCTCTCCAAAATGTGAGAGTAATTCCTCAAGTACTGAAATTTTGTGAAAGGCTTTTGACTTGAGGTATTGACAGAAGCCAGAGGGAGGGCACACAGACACTTTTGGACTGGTCATAATTTTGTAACCCCCTGCCAGGAGAGTGCATTTACCACTCTGAACCCTTTGTGTCTCCCCCAGCCGTTTTGCAGAAGCATATGTTCATTGTTGGTGTGGGATCCAACTCTCACTGTAAACCTTTAAAAGAAAAAAGAAAACAAAAGTAATACCACATGGGTCTTTCTTTGGGTTACTTGGGTTCCTGTAAAGGATAATTCTTGTTTTACATTTCTGTGGGCTTTTATCAGTTTTAGGCCCCACTTAGTGCGGTTCGACTACCCTTACAACTGAAGACCAAATGCTGGGTCGTTTCTTTTCTCACCAACAATGTAAAACAGAAGCCTGTGATTTGCAGAGGTCGTCAGTGTTAAGGAAGAACACTTACCATGCAGTGGCCCCTACTATGTAGTGAATATTCATCTAGTGTCTGCTACTACTCATCAGGAAACTACTAATGAGCCTCCATCCTCCATGTAATTATATCTTGACTTTGTCTCTAGGCTGTAGATGTTCTGTTCTAGGTGGAAGAAAAATGAGCTACATAGAAAGAAAATAAT
This sequence comes from Montemys delectorum, assembly GCA_019843815.1. Taxonomy (NCBI): domain Eukaryota; kingdom Metazoa; phylum Chordata; class Mammalia; order Rodentia; family Muridae; genus Montemys; species Montemys delectorum. The sequence continues at coordinate 21,160 of JADRCD010231881.1, read as the reverse complement.
AAGCTCCAGGGTTGCACACCTAATATATTGCGGCACTGGGATTAAGGAACAATGGGAGCAACCAGACTTTTGTAAATACTGGTAGTGGGTTATTAAATACTGAGTTATAACAACTTTGTTTCTTACTGTTATGCTAAGGAGAGTACAGAAAGAGTTATGGATATGGACATACGCACACATATTTGTGAGAATATGTGTATATGTATACACATACATATAACATACGCATAGTATGAGCTAAATAATACTATAGTATTATTTAACATATGTATGTTACATATAACAACATATGTAGAAATAATGAGATTCAGCTGGAATTATAAACCTTGATGAAATAGTAACTGAAACCACTTGGTGAACCCACACTAAGAGTGTTCAGTATAAGCAAAATTTCCTTTAACATGATAATGGCCTCAATTATTATCAGAAGAAAAACTGGGAAAAAAGAGAATATGGTAATACTTTGAAGATGTATCTGATAGAAACTTCAAGTTACCTATGTATATAAACATATTAAAATTTACAATGTGTTCAATGTGAATAAAGAGCTATATGCTTAGATACATGTTATGTGTTTTAATTTAGCTCTTGTGGGTTATAGAAAGACAAGGCTGTGCTTATTTTTCTTGAACTTCATTACTGAAAGCTAATGATCCTCCATTCTATTTTATTACACCCTGCAGTTTTTTTGAGAAACCCATAATTTCTAAGTAGCACCACTAATTAACTAGATGCTGTTGTTTGCATACAAATAACAGTCACTGTAACTCTGCTCATCTTTATATTAGAGTCAGAGCACATTGGCATGATCAATTCCTTAGCAGTGTGATAAGGGGGTTTGCACAACTCCCCAGGTAGAAGACACTAAATAAGGTAGTAAGTGCTTATTTTCAAACACTGCATTGAACTTTAGTCGCAAGAGCCATGTGTGATGAGGTGCTGAGGCTGAATGTTATTAAAACTTAAGCTTTACATTTTGGTGGGGGGAGTACATGTGCAAAGATGAAGGGGCTGTATGGTAAAAACCACAGCATTGCTAAGGGGTCCTTCTAGACCTCATCAACAGACTCAGCATTAATTGGTACCACTTTCTGCCTCTGCAAATGCTGTGGCTCGCGTGTAAATAAGAAAAGGAGGCTTTTAAAATTCCGATTTCAACTCATGACTTAGAATTTAATGAAACTGTTCAAGTTCAGCACTTTAATCTCACAAATTGGTTTATCACAGCCTAGTGGCCACTTCTTGTTTTATAATAAGCACAACAAAAAATATCTATGAACACTTAGAAAATTAAACCAAGAAAAGTGTATGTAATTCTGAGCTCATTAGAAGCAATTCATATTTTCATCTGTCTCATTAGAGTGCAGTTTTTATGAACTGAAAAATGTACTTTTATATCTGTATTTCTTATATATGTATTTTGTAGGCCAGTAGAAGAAAGAGTTTCTTGCAAACAATATACACATATCTTTTTAAAGCACATCATATGATTGTTGGAATAGGAAAGTGGGGCACTGAAGAAATCCCCAAAAGAAAAGATACAATTATATAATAATTCCAGCATTCTGAGATACTTTAATGGGTTTGTACATATTGCAAGAACATTAGAAATAATTATGTGTGTCGTGTATCCATATGAATATATGACACTCATGTTCATGTGTCCACAAAAGTCAGGGGAGGTCACTGGATTCCCTGGTACTTCAGGCACAGGCTGTTGTGGGCAGCCTGAGTTGGGTAGTGGGAACCAAACTTTGGTCCTTAAAAAGAACAGAGAGTACTCTTAACCACAAATCCATCTCTCCAATCCATTTCTTATGAATTTAATCTCCCATTTCTAGAGATATTTTAAATTAATTTTTAATTTTTTAATGAAAATATAAATTCAACATCTGAAAGAAACAATATTCACATTCTATGTAACTTCATAAGGCTCATAAAACTATAAAAACAATATATCATTTGTCAATGACTGTGTTTAGCCTACCCTTTAAACTCTATTAGGCTCAATATTTGACATTTAGTAGTTGGGATAGAAATATTCTTTTCTATATTTTCTCACCTAAAATAAGAATTAAAGTTCATGTGAACATCACTTTACTTTGACATGAGGCAAAAATCATTTACTCTCTCTGACCCAAGATAGCAAATATAAATTATGTCTGTGATTTTAGAGTTGTTGAATCTTTAGAATAAGCCATATCATCATCATATTGTTTAAGTGCTGATCTTTAATTCTAGTACTAATATCAATCAGGTATGAGCATGGCTTCAGGGTGAACCTGTATAAGTTTTGTCATAAGCTCCTTTGAGTCAGAATATTATTGAAAAACCACAGAACCTATTAGAAGATCATAATGTTTATTGATTTCTAAACCTATCTGTAACATGCTTGAATTAAGTGTATTGAATCAGATTGCCCTATTATCTTAGTTACTCCCATGCTGTAGTATCTCCCTAAGGACATTGCAGTATTTGGGGAAAAGAATTGCAGTTCATGTCTGTGTTTTATCATCAGAATAGTGAACCAACTCTAGGTTTTTTACATCTACCATTTAATACACCTTCATTGGTATAGGCCCTAGGATTCTAGGCATCAAATGTTTCATAATCCATATGTGGTTGAACCTCTGCATATGAAATCAGAAATGCAGTAAGCCTTCCCGTCCTCTTCCCCTTTCTCTTTTTCCACTTAAGTATGTAAAAAGTAAACAATTCAGTTATAAATGTTAGCTAATTTCTCAGAGACTTTCTATACATTTGTGGATCTATAAACTCTAATTCTCATCTCTCCTTCTAAATCATTTCAAGGCCAAGTTACTTCTATAGATTAAATAATTTGGAATACAGGATAATGAATAAAATTAAGTGAGATTACTCGTCTTGTTATTTTTTTCCAAACGATGCCTGTACACTATGAAGAACATAAAGATATCTCTTTCAACAGTATTTAACAAATTTTACAATGACACATAATAGGCTGAATTCTATGCCTAAAATTCAGTTTTTTCATCAACCCCCAGAATGTGACCTTATTTGTTTTCTGAGGCATAACTACAAAATATGTAGTTGGACAGGAGTTGGGGGGGGGTGAGTCATTGGCTCATTGTGGTTATATCCATAAGCAAACAGGAATTTGGGATATTGTACATGAAAGAAGAATACCACTGAAGTTAGGTGTAGAGATTAAAGTTAACCAAAAGCCAAGAAAAACAAAAGATTGCTAGAAAATACCAGAAATTAAAGGAAAAGCATGAAAAAGAATCATCAGTGGACATGTCTGAGAAAGCATGACTCATATCTATCATCCTTTCAAGTTTTGGTTTCAGAATTGCTTAAATCAAACATGTTTTCAGATTCCAGCTTGTGCTACCTTGATATGACCACTCTAAAAAAAACTAGTAGAGTCTATTTTCCTTTAGTCATGAACTTACTTTCTAGCACACTATCAAGAATTTTACCTATATTATCTGGAAGCCTAGTTTTGTGTGTCCCAAGATAAATTATGCAGGACTCTTCTCCTAGAGGATTCTCCATGAATGTTTTTTTATGTTTTGTTTTCAACAGTACCAGCTGCCACATATGATGCAGATGGGTGAATATGGTATGGAAAATAAATACAGATAAGATTAGACTATGAGACAGTATTTTACAATGCCTAATAAATATTCCTCACTTTGGTATGTGGCAAATATTTGTTGATGAGAGGCTTAATGAATCAATAAACAAGACAATCAATGAGGAAAAGAGAAACATGAAGTAAATACATATCGCCAATCTTCTCCCAATAGGATGAGATTTCAGCCCTGCTATTAAAGAGATGTTAGAAATGGTGCTAACAAATCTGAGGATAGATCCATCAATTCAATAAATGCAAATGTGTACTGAGAGATGAGGAGAATTTGGGGTAGGGGGCAAGTGAAAAAGTATTGAAGAGGTTTTATGTATTGCAAAAGAATATAGAATTTTATAATCAAAATAATATGAATTACTAAATATTTCAATACAGAGGACATTGTCATGAATATGTTAAGGAAAACTATTCTTCCAATGATTCTTTAAGTATTTGGAGTAGAATTCACTCTCATGGATTGTATAGACCAGTGCCCACTTCAGCCTGGACCTGTGGTGTTTGCTAGTGGTAGCCTTCTGTTGTCATGGCTGCATACTGATATTCAGAGCATATCTTCAGATTCCAAGCTCACCTTCCATGTATAGACCTGGAAGCTGTCCATTTTTATGATTACTCAACTGCCAATTTCTCCCTCTTGGCTCTCACTCCTTGTCCATTTAAATCAAGTTTCCTGAATCCTTGTCTATTTTATTTGTTCCAAGATTGTTGGAAAAAGAGTAAGAGTGAAACACAGAAATTAAGAGGCTGCAAATAAAATTTTTCAGGCATATGATACTATATTAAATATGTAATATTTCATTCATAGAACTGTAATGCAAGGGGAAAGCTGATGTTGCATTATTGTTTACAATATAAGTTAATGAGCACATTCAATGTGATTTCCCATTGTAAATCTTCTCTCTGCCAGTGTGTAGGATATAGGTAAGAGCCTGCAGGATTTGTAGCATGTGAAGATAATGTGGGTGTGAGTTGGAAGTCAGCCCAGTATTGAAAGGCTGTCATTGCTTTAAGATGTCACCTGGGACCATGCCATCAATCTACCCACCTTTCCTGAATGGCTTTGATGCCGATCAGTCTGGTTTCCCTTAGTATTAAAGTAATGGGCTCCTGGCTCTATTTCAGCTCTGTCAAAAATAGCTGCTGAGCCTCTGTATTGCCTTCCTACAAGGATTTAATCTACTCCAAGCTCTCTGACACATTATAAGGAGGAAATCTGTTTTCTCTGTCACTTTTCCTTTCTCAGCTGGGTCTGCAGGAGAACATCTTTGCTTTGGGTGAGACAATACAGACTTGCTATGAAAGCCGGTGTTCTCCTCAGTGCGAAGTTGTCTAACTTAATCGTATTGTTTTCCTACACCCCGGAGGCTTCCTGTGTGTTGTTTCCACTGGAAGCGCAACTTTATACACATCTTTACACTACTTATGGTCTCTACTTTGACGTATTTGACTGCACAAGGAGACAATACTATTATTCTTGAACTTGCAAAATTACACAGTTTAATGCCTTCATTATTGCAATATATTTCAGGTTACTTTCTTCTGTTCCTGCTACTGGACTGGAAACAATAATGACAGAAACTGTGTACCTGGATATATGTAGTGAATGAGAAAATGTTTTTTGCATTGCTTACTGTGGGGGGAAAAGAAAACACACTAAGCATATGTGAGTGGCATGTGTGTGTGTGTGTGTGTGTGTTGTGTGTTGCAAGATACTGAAAAATTTTGGCATGTGTTTAAGCCAGGGTAATCAATATGTGATGAAGCTTGACCATAACTTCAATGCAATGCTATACTATTCACTTCTCAAGTTGTATGTCTCCCCCAGATATAATGTATATTTCTAATCAGTTTTTACACATTTAAAAGTGGGAGAAATAGTGGTGGGAGCTGAGTGAAATTCTAGCTACTAAGAAAGTTACCATTACAGAATCACTGTTGACCAATAGAAAGACAGAGACAGAAATGGCAGGAGGGAGAGAAGTAGGGAGGGCTAAGGAGAAATTAATCCAGAGATGTCTCAGTGATTAAGAGCACATTCTGCACTTGCAGGCAGACTCAGGTTTGGTACCCAGCTCCTTCAGGGTGACTCACCATGTCCTGCAACTTCAGTTCCTGGGGGTGCAATGCTCAATTTTTTACTTCTATGGGTTTGTGCACACATGCATATATGTAAACTCAACAAGAAAGCACACATAAAATAAATTAAATTAACATTTTTTAAAAAAGATAGTATAATTAACTAAAGTCCTTCTACTCACTGTCAGAAGTTCAGATAAATGAAAAACTGTGTTCTTATTTAATCTGCTTTTCTAGAGAGAAGTCTAGCCAAAGAACTTAAAAAGGTTGGTAAACATTTGGCAAATCTGTTTGATTCCGTGTAGCATGCATAAAAATAATTTAAAAACAGAGATATTTTTCCAGGAACATTTTGATAATAGGTTTTGTCTGTCTGTCTGTCTGTCTATCTGTCTGTCTGTCTGTCTGTCTCTCTCTCTCTGTGTATTTGTGTGTGTGTATGTGTGTGAGTGACTGTGAGTTTATGAGTGTGTGAGAGTGTGTATGTGCATGAGTGTATGTGAGTGTGTGTGTGTCATTGACTCTGTGTGTGTGTGTTTATGCTTCATCACACTTAGCCATATCAAACCACTTTACGAGTTGTCAGTAATTCATACAGTTTTGGAGAATATTGCTTGAAAGGCCAAAAGAAACATTCTCCCTTTGCTTGTTTTTATATACATATAGACATCTTTGCACCACTTTGGCATAAACAGCAATCCTTGGCAACTCCCCAGAGAAGAAGACAAATGGAGAAATGTATAGATAAGTAGCAATGGAACATATAGATTACAACATCACTGGCCTAGCCATGGAATCCCAGTGATGTGCTGTCTTACCTGCCTTCTGATGTATTATCCTGGGTTCCTATTTGACAAGAAAGCATCCTATTGGCACATTTGCAAAAATGAGACTCATACTGAGGCTCTAGGAGACTACCTCAAATGATTTGTCCTAACGTCACTGGATCTCAGCTCTTCACCTGAGGGAATGACATCTCTGTCTAAATTGTTCAAAATAAGTATGAGAAAGAGAAGAAAAAGAACCACTCCTTTGATAATCTAAAACCCTATAACCAGTTATTGGCTAATACACACTATTTATATCTTTACCTTATCTCCTGACACATTTTTAAAAAGTCAAGCCCTAGAGCTATGAGATGATTTCTAAGGTCTGATGAAATGACGTTGTGGTTAAGAACATGTGTTACTGTGGCAGATGATCCAAGTCAGGTGTCCCGCACTCATATCAGGTGACTTACAATTACCTTTCCTCTAGCTTCAGGGTATCAGATACCCTTCTCTGAACTCTGAGGATACCTACACTCACACATATGCAAATATACATAATTGAAAATAAAAAATGGGTGGCTGGAAAGATCTTTCCAAAGCTAATATTGCTTGATCCTGTCACAGAGGACCCAGGGTCAGTTGAATCTACATGGTAACTCATCCTATCTATAAACTCCAATTCTAAGGGATCAAATACCTTCTTTTTAGGGCTTTGGGCACCAAGTACACAGATGCAGGAGCAAACACTACTACACGTACAATAATAGTAATTAAGTATTTTTAAAATTAAGATAATAAAATAGACTTTAAAAAATATCAGTATGGCTGTACCAAGCAGAAGCTGTTACTTCGACTGGGATAAGAATCTCTGCTTGTCATCCCAATCTCAGTTCCATCCAGAGGAATGGTTGCCATTGTCACCTCTCTCTATAGAAGATAAAATGATAGAGCACACAAATCAAACATGAAGTTTACCAAACCCCTTGAAACATTTTATCATTCTGCATTAACTATAAATTTCAATCAATCAATAAATGTGTAGCTAGATAAATAAGTAAATAAATAAAGGAGACAAAAGAAACAACAATAAAAATAATTGGCAAACGAAAGAAAAATTGTCAGTAAGAATGAAATATTTTAGGGTATCCAACATTGGGGACTGGATGGCCAGAGGAAAGACTCTTCTACGCAATACTAATGACGCAATAATTTTGTTAGAGATAAAGACAGCAATAGTAAACTGAACTAATAAGGTGATCTTATCTTAGGTGATGTTGCATTATCACTAAAAAGACATTTGCCTCTAGGAAAAATCCACGTATTGTTAAAGTAAAAGGCAGAAAAAGAAAATTATCTATTTATTCTTGGTCTCTATCTCTTCTGTAAAATAGGGCAAGAAATAAAAGCCTAGCCCAAGGGTAAGACAGCCTAGCATGGGAACCTTACTCATTCACCATAGAACAAAAGCCCTGAAAATCTGAGAGCCAGCAAATACTATTAAGCACAGTTAGTGTACTATCTGGTATCTGTGTTTGGTGTGTTTGACATTCTTATAGTTGGTGTTTCATCCAAATATAAATTTCTAATTGCAATAAAAGTAAAAATAAAACTGTAGTCAGAAGCTAAGCAATAACAATTCTTGCAGATTGAAGAGAAAAGATTTTCATAAAATGTATTTTTGGAAGAGATTATTAAAGTTTCATTTACCAAAGAAAGAAATGAAGAAATATTTTGAAAAAATTAATTATATGAGCAAACTATATTCTTTGGAATATTTCTAATATGTCAATTTCACTTATTTTTTTCTGCAAACACTAATGATATAAATGCCCATGATAGCAGAGCTGCATGCAGAGTGTGTCCTGATCACTGTATAGTTGAAATGAAAGAGTACATGGTACATACTATTTTGTATATGACAAAACGTCAGAGAATAATTCAAATCTCATAGGTCTTAGACAGCTAACTAGTTAGTTCTCAAACACATTCCAATAGACTGTGCAACTCTCTTAAGAGATGAAAAATATTATGTTGGGTCTTGGAAGTTGTTTAATGAGTAAAGCATTTGGTCTAGGAACCTAATCTAGCACACATCTTTAATCCTATGTATCCTATGGTAAGATGGTGGGAAGCAGAGACAGAAGAATCCCCAGAAGCTCTTGGGCCAGTTACCCTGCTGTGCGTAGCACATAGCAGTAAACAGTAAAGAGATGTCCTTTCAAGCAAGGTGCAACACAAGAACTGGAGCCTAGGGTTTTTCCTCTTCATCCAGGCATATTGTGTCTCCTCATACCAGGAACCAGCCCAGCAGCAGGTACTAAGGAAAGCAGGGGTGGTTAGCATCTGAGCTTTTCAGGGACAAAACTTCATTTTGCAAGAGCAAAAGTTGCTTACTTTTAGCAATATTTACCTTTCTTAGCCCTTTATTATTCTAAGTTGAAGAGCCATTGGCTTCTGGTAATTAACTCCTGATCAACCTCAGGGGATAAAGAAAAAAAGAGGTTTAATTGGTAGGGCTCTTTTTTCTTTGTTTCAAGGATTTCTCCCTGGTCAGGGTAGAGGCTTGGAACCTTGTTAACATTTCATGAAGCAGAGAGAAAAGACCAGAAGTAAAACAAAAGTTGTTTACACAGACAACATGCACAGATGTACATAGACTTAGACATATACACACTCTAGCCAGCCCCAAGCACCATTGTCATCAACTCCAGAAGTGTTCTTGCATACTTAAACACATACATATATACCTACACGTGTATGTATAGACACAAAAGCCACACTGTATTCCCTATCTCTGGCCATCTTATACCCTGCAGACAAAAGTTCTTTAGAAAATTACCTAATAGGTAAAATGTTACACAAAAGGTGAGTTACAGAAAGATGTCCATAGTGAGTTCAAAGCAGTGTTTCATTCTTTAAGCTCATTATAAGTTCAAAGCAACAGTCTCACATGGCCTCTTTTTATCATAGTACACACCTGTGGCTTTATCCTTGGATCTGACCTAGAATGAGTGTTTTTCTTTCATCACAACTTGGTCCCAAGCTTATTTCTCTTTTTAGTATAATTATGAAAGCTTATCATATGCCTTACTATGCAGCCTTTACTAATTATTTTATGAGAAGTTGGCACACTCTATTCTTGATTCTAATTTAATATTACATCTTTTTGGCAAAACAACTGAATTTATCCCCTAAAACTTTCTAAAACTATTTGAATCAAATAAGGAATTCTATAATGTCATTAATTCATCTAAACAACATTAATTCGTGAGGGTTGCCCAATAGGGTGGGCTGATGCCCAGAAATCATTTGTCTATATAATAGTGACAGGAAAGGCATATCAGCTGCAAGAAGCAATCCTGAGTTGAGGTCTCTAAGTCCCCTGAATCCTAGAAATCACACATCGCAGCCAGCAAAATGGTAGGCCATCTCCAGGAAAATTAATTGCACGCCTTTATCATTTCCTAGATGGCTTTTGACATCTTCACACATAAAAACACACATGTGCATATACACACATTATACATACATATACTCACATTTGTACATGCAAACACACATATACACAAACACAGGCACACACACAATTAAGCTGTCTAATATCACATGAGATTTTGCTTTTAGGCTTGTTAGGTGTCCCATAGTCTATTTATTTATTTATTTATTTATTTATTTATTTATTTATTTTGTGTAGCCCAGGCTAGTCTAGAATAATAATTATCTCACACTCTCCTCCAAAGTGCTGGAATTACAAATATTTTTCACCCATATCCATATATAATATATGTTTAATAAATGTGTTTTATTAAGCAAATGAAATACTATAACTTACATATTTTTTTACTATTTCACAATTCTTGGAGAAATATATGTAGATAAAAAAAAAAAGGTGCTATAAAAAAGGTCCACACAGGGCTCAGCTTTGATTTTCATATTTCTTTTCTGGGTTAGTGTGATCTAACTTTCCTTCCAGGTATCCATTTTTATTAATAACTTCTAAAGCTTACACATCTGTGCATCTTCTGAATACTCAAAACATAAACTTTACAGTGTACTTATGACATAGATGTATTTAATGCACAAATCACAACTTTTTAAAATGGAAATATTTGCCTTGTTGCCCATTGCTACTGTGAGTGTTCTCATTACTCACTAGGAGTTTCCTTCACCCATATGGGTGGACACCTTAACCAGCCTCCTTTCTACTCACCTTACCCTTCTTTCTTTGGGACCAGCTTCTTTATTTTGAGACAGTATCATGTGCTCCCAGATGTCCTCAAACTTTTGATTCTTTTCTGTCCACCTCTATAGTTCTGGGTTTTCACTGTACCCAGTTTTGTCAATGTTTCTTCATAGATGTGGTCTTACTTAGAAGTTTGAGCCCCTGTTTTGGCTCATCAGCTCTTATCATAGACCCTGTTTTGTGTTTTTCTCAGTTCTCAGAATGCTTTCATTGATCACCTGGAAACTGATATCTATTTCTTTCTACCCTGAAAGTAGTTTGAGTCCTGAATGTTAGATCTTTCAACACATTCAGCATTTATTAAACTTAACTATCATCATAATAGTTTCATGAAAAAGAAAACACCAACAACTTAAGGCCAAAATAACAAAGTATATGTCTTTTCAAAATTATAGATGGTACTTTCTCAAAGGAGCCCAATGACTTTAGGGGCCAATGTTGAGTTGTTTCAGCCACCTGTTTATTTTCAGTGCTATTACTTCACTATTCATTTGAGAACACACACACACACACACACACACACACACACACACACACACACACAGAGTATTGTCCTTCCAACCAACCTATTAGAAGCCAACCTTGATTCCCTCAACATAGAGGAAAAGGAAGTGTGTTCAAACTCCTATAGCTAATGTGGTAAACTCCGAATTGGACTTCCACTCTAGCTGGCCATCCCACTATGTCTCATCACTATGGCATTTTATTGGAAAGATAAAAAGTTGAATGTTCAGTTTTGTTTCTGTATCACTGCAAAAGCCGTCATAGGATGATGTGTACTACTCATGGCCATTGTTACAGATTGAATTCACCCAAAGTAAATAGCCTTGAAAGCCTCAAATGTCTTCCTTGAGCATCCATGATAACATGGTTTCTAAACAAAACTAAGGACTTGAGTTTTCCCTAGCAAAGTGACCTAGGTACTCTTATGAGAGAAGTCAGTCTGCTAAACTTATCTCAGGGGCTGCTGAAATTTCTGTGCTCTACTACAAGGTCGCTATAATTCCTCACTAGCTATCAATTGTATGACAATAGGGTGTCATCCATCAGCCTGTAACTTTCATTGCCAAGTGCATTCTATTTTTATATACCCATGAACTCACACATTTAGCAGAGACAGGAAGACGTCTTTCTCTATAGGATAAGCAATGAATTGTGTATTTCATCTGAAATACGTTATTTTACAATGTATTATTCAGAAACAGTCTTTGCCACAGACAAAAAAGACTTTGCAAAAAACCTATAATATATTCCTCCTTAAAAACTATTTTTTTCTATGAAGGTTTGCTCAGAGAGCAGATTGAAAAAAATGTCTTCTATTCTACCATTTTATAAAATATGTCTCAGCAAATAGTCATAAATCTGTCAGATATTGCAACCCAGTTTGGTATTATATACTAGGAAAATGAACTCAATAGCAATATAATCTTACTTTCCAATATAACTGAACTCAGGGAAAATATCTCAGAAAGAATGCAGGGATGGAAAGCAAATAAAATCTAAGTACCACAGATATAAAGAAGTTTATGATGGCATATACAACTTCGGATATTGGTATTTTCCTTTTATTAATTCTAACACAAACTCTCAATCATATCCTTCTTTTTAATTTGCCTTATCTGTTTTTTCCACTTTCCTAGAGAAGAGTAAAAATGAATTTTGTATTTTATCACTATTTTGTTTAGGTTCATTTTCTATTAAGAATATTATGGGAGCCTTACATTTAGAAATTAGCCTATTCATACAAACAACATTTTAAGAATATGATCGGAGACTTATTTAGGAATTTGCCTTTTATCACAAAAATATTTTACAGTTCATTATATAGATATACACACATACGTGTGTGTGTGTATCACGGACATATAAATAACAGAAATTTACTCAGTTTTATTGATTTCTCTTTTTCTTAAAGATCAGATATCATGTCTTTATATATTGGAGTTTTAATTGAAAGGTAAATACAGATTGCTCGAATTACTTTAGCAGTGATTGAAGGGCTGCCACCTTTCAGCAATGTTTGCTTAATGAGAAGACAGAAATGTTTTTTTAGTAAACACAGATAAGGTACTAGCTATATTTTAAAGGGATCATGCTTTTGTAGTGTAGAGGTAACTGGCTATCTTCGGATTTTTTTTCCACCAAAGCCTTTGGAAAATGATCACAAACTGACTGACTGAAAAGAAATGGAGTTGATTGAGCCTTTTTGGAATAACTCTGCCATTCATTCTAACTATAACACAATCTAGCAAGTAATTATTGAAAAATATAGACCTCAGAAGGAGCAAAGGGCTGAGGGACAGCATGTGAAGTAGTTAGTGTTTCAAACAGAAGGACCTGCCTATGATATATGGTAATTAGCCAGTGGAGAAATGGCTTCTCATTGATCAGGAATACAAAGTCCCTAATTTGGTTCACTGTAGCTTTTATGAACTGTTTCTCATTTGCTTTCCAGCCTCAGTGCTTATGACTTCTCCACATTTTTTCTCTCTAACTCTGTGCTCTAGTCAGAATAAATTTCTTTCAATTTTGTGAAAAAGTTAAACTGCCTTTTTATCAGTAAACCTTAAATATGCTGGTCTCTCCGTAGATCATTGCTACTCTTATTTCTTCCTCTTTAGCTCCTTTTTCATAGAGATAAAGGTTGAGTATGGTCTCCTATGAATCTGGCTCAAATTTGCCATTCTACCAACAAGGGTGCTAAAAATAAAATTTAGGTCAGCATGTATGCCTAATGTACAGAATGTTCTGAGTTTCATTCCGAGCACCACATAAACCAATCATGGTAGACTAGCACTTCCGAGTTAGGCAGAGAAAGTTAAGAAGCTTAAGGTCATAATTTGTGTGCTGGGTAGGTTATGTGTGCTTGAAACAAGCTTGAGTTATTTGTACAGAGGGAACATTCCAATCATATTGGATAGTGGTGCTTTTTTTTTGTTTGTTTGTTTGATGATTGATATGGGAGTGTCACAAGCAATGGAATCACTTGTCTGGTAAGCTTAATTACTATGAAAAGCAATGAGGAGCTATGAGGAGCCATGAGGAGCAGGCCCATAAACAGCTTTGCTCAGCTTTTTCCGGGTTTGGATTTCTGTCCTGACTTCCCTCAGTGATGGACCATGATCCAGAATTGTAAGCTTAAATAAATCCTATTTTCCCAAAGATACTTTTGGTGCTTTAGCACAGCAATAAGAACTTTAAAATGATCTTCCACATAGAAATCAAGGCATAATTAGCCCAGGATACTTGAAATGTTGTGTACTTACATTTTTTTGTGTCAACTTGACACAAGTTAGGATTATTAAATAGGAAGGAACCTCACTTGAAGAGATGCTTCCATAAGATCAAACTGTAAGGCAATTTCTCCATTAGTGTTCTCAATTGAGAAGGGCCCCTTCCACTGTTTGGTACCATCTCTGGGCTGATGCTCCAGTGTTCTGTAAGAAAACGGGCTAAACAAGCAGAGAAAATCAAGGCAGTAAGTAGAACCAACCCATAGTCTCTGTATCAGCTCCTGCCTCAAGTATCCTGCCCTGTTTGAGTTCCTATCCTTGCTTCAATGAAGAATAGCAATGTGGAATTGTAAGCTGAAGAAAAAAAAAAAAAAACAAAAACAACAATTTTCTCCCCAACTTGCTTTTTGGTCACTGTGGTTTTTGCAGCAATAGAAACCAAAACTAAGACACCTTGTCTAAAAACAACAAAATAAGACTAACCCAAGAACTGTAATTTCCCTATTCTGGAATCATGATATTATAATACTTATATTTTTTTTACTTGTATGAGTTCCTCATTAATTCTAGGAAGGAAAACAGTTCCTTTTCTCAGTATTGTGCAAATAAAGAACATTCAAACTTTCACCAAGAGAAAGCACTTCATACAGAGAGAGGAAAAAATAAAATAAAAATGGATTAAGCAAGATATATGATTTGCTGAAGGATAAAGAGACGTTAAGTACTTGGAAAAATGATTGCAATGAATCTATCTATCTGACACCTCTTGAACTTTGTTAGGTTATTTTTATTTTTAATTATTTATTTGTTTATTTTTGAGATATAATCACATAATTTATCATGTTAATTTCATCTCTCCAAGCCCTCCCTCATCATCCCTCTTGCTCTCCTTCAAATCAATTGCCTTTTCATTCATTAATTGTTGTCTATACAATATGGCACAAGAACCCAAAGCATGAAATAATGGCACACATACCTTGCTAGTAACTAACAGCTCTCTAACTGTATTTAAGATCCTTTCATCAAGATAAAAATCACACCTCTGAGATACTACTAAATTACTGGACCATGGAGGAGAACCTCCTGTTATCACTTTACTAAAATGTGATGTAATTTTTTGCAGGTGAGGCTGAAATTAGAAACAAAATTAGGTAGAGAAAAATCCCACTACAATAATGATATTGGAGAAAGGGCATAACCTAGCGTTAGTGAAGAACCTTCTGTGTGCTATACTTGTACTATACTAGGTCAATAATTCTTATTACTTTCCTTTGGAGGAATTCAGGATATCTGTTAAAATATGAATCAAATTTAAGTTTATGCATACTAAATATCAAAGCATTAAAATGGCGGGGGGATGAGGAAACCTCTAAAAAGTTCCAGATCCCAGTCATGTGAGAGGTTCTCAAGACCCAATGGGGATAACCTTAGCTATATTGTCCAACAGTGGGGAGATGGAACCTAAAGAGACCATCTCCTGTAGGTAGACATGACTCCCATTTGGCCTCCACCCAACCTCAAAATTTTTGACCCAGAATTGCTCTTGTCTAAAGGAAATGTAGGGACAAAAATGGAGAAGATACTGAAGGAAAGGCTATCCAGAGACTGCCCCAATTTAGGATCCATGTACAGGCACCAAACCCCAACACTGTTACTGATCCCATGTTGTACTTATAGACTAGCATAGATATCCATTGAGAGGATCTACCAACGCCTGACTGAGACAGATGCAGATACTTACATACAACCACTGGACTGCAGTCGGGGAGCCCTATGGAAAAAGTTAAGGGAAGGACTAAAGGAGCTGAAGGGGGTTGCAGCCCCATAGCAAGAACAACAGTATCAACTAACACTAACCTGGACCCCTCAGAGCTCCTAGAGGTTAAGCCAACAACCAAAGAACATACATGGATTGTTCTGCAGTCCCTGCAACATATGTAGCAGAGGACTGCCTTGTCTGGCCTCAGTGGAAAAGGATGTGCTAATTCTTGTAGAAAATTGATGCCCCATGGAAGGTGATGCTAGCAGGGTGAGGTGGGAGTGAGTGCGTGGATGGGTGGGGCAGCACTGTCTCAGAAGCAAAAGGGCAGAGGGATGAAGTAAAGAATGTGTGGAGGGGAGACCAGGAAGGGGGCAACATTTGGAATGTAAGTAAATAAAATAATTAATAAAATAAAAAAATTTTAAAGTCTATTGTTAGGGGTCTAAAGCACAACCTGATGATAGCAATGATAATCTTCATATGCTAGTATATGTACTTTATTAATAATCATTCATGTATCTGTAGTAACACTCCAGTAAGGTTATTTTCTCTTGTCCTAAAAATGGCCTTACACAGATTGATCAGTTCAAGGAAAATGCTATAAATAAGCTGTCTGAAACCACAGGAATGGGATTTGTCAGACTTTGGGAGCATGAGAATTTGCATTCAGTTTGTCAGCAGCTTGGTTGGGGTCTGTTGAGGATCACATCCTGGCTGACAGGTAAACTTCCACACTGACCACACAATTGGTGTTCTTCAGATTGTGATTATGTATGTAGAATATAGCCCCAATTTTATCTATAGAGAAATAGAAATGGTCTATAACATACCAATACTATCAACAACACCTGACTTTTACTGAGATTATCTTAATATAGATCTAAATCAGGATTTGTGACCCTCTTGTGGGTCTCATATAAGATACCTGCAAGAACAGCAACAGTGCACTTTAAAGGAGCAATGAAATAACGTTAGGGTTGGAGGAAACCCAATATGAGAAAGTTTATTCAATGTTTGCAGCATTAGCAAGGATGAGAACCACTGCCTTAGATGCTTAGTTCCTCATACCATCGCATTAGTGATTTGCACTTCAATACAGGAACATTAAAGTAGAGAAACACTCAGTCCATAACTATGTATGGAACTGTAAGAGGCTTACCTTCCAGAGTTGTACTGGGTTTAATTTCTTGCCAAAAATCCATGTCTTCCTGGAACCTATAAGGTGTTTGGAAATGAGGTTGTACACAGGGAATTGGTTCATTATATAGGATAATAGCTTCTCATCCAGAATAGCTGGGGTTCTTATTAGAGAAAAATGACACAGATATGAATACCTGTAAATCAATGAAGGCAGAATGGGTGTGTATTATGGATCTGTAAACCAAATACTGACAGTAAACTACAGACTCTAAGAACAAACCATGAATACATTCTACCCTCAGCTGATTTCAGTTCCACTGTTTTTATTCCTTTATCCACACACTTATATATAAAGTTTGTACAGAATAGGTATCACTTTCATTGCTTTCTCTAGTGTTGGTTATTAGATCAAAAATGAAAAAAAAAAAAAGCATTCTTCCCAAAGTTGCAAATGAAGTTAAATACTTTAAAGTAACATATTAAACAATAGACAATCTCTTTTTATGTTTAACTCCAATGGCTGTTTCTAAATCCGGTGACATTCTTACAAGGACTATAGGACAAGGACTCTTAAAATTACAGAAGTTCGAAGGAACTTCTTTATATTTTCAATTATGAGCATTCCCTAGTATCTTGATTTTTTTTTTTGTTTGTTTGTGGTTTGTGGCAGAGGACATAAGAGGAATTTAGAGTCCAATTGATCCTTTTTTTACTTCTGTATTTTGTGTGTAAGATCATAGCAATGACATTAAAAATGTGTACATTTGCCACACAAATGTATTCCATTTTATGGAAAGATTTTTTTTTTGTTTTTTGTTTTTTTTTGTTTGTTTGTTTGTTTGGTTGGTTGGTTTTTCAAGACAGGGTTTCTCTGTGTAGCCCTGGCTGTCCTGGAACTCACTCTGTAGACCAGGCTGGCCTTGAACTCAGAAATCCACA
>JADRCD010231880.1:0-12182 GCA_019843815.1 Montemys delectorum | reverse complement strand
GAGAGCTGGGTTCTGATGGGGCCATATTGCCCTTGGTTTTGTTCTTTGCCTTTTCCTGGCTTTTAGCCGTCTGGTTATCTCTGGTATTGGCTGGTCTGGTAGTAGGTGGTGGTAGCAGGACTGTTAGACTGCCAGTAAAGCTGATAGTCCCTAATGGCTACAGGCCTCTGGGTTTTTTGGGTGGCAGAGGGCCTCCAAGGAATCAGGCAGCATTGGTTATCCTAGTTTTCACAGGTGGCTGCAGGCTTCCCGGAGGTGGGGGGAGGAGAGTTGGGGCAGGCTCATCTGTGGCCTGGGCAGTGGTATGCAGATCCAGGATTGCAGTTAGAGGTGTGGAGAGCAGTGTGGGCAGGGCAGATCTCTCTGCTGGGATTGCTAGGGTCCCAGCAGGCAGGGGTTTGAGGAATGGATAGCTCACCTGGTTGTCCCCAGTGGCAGCAGGGCTCCCAGGAAGGAAGCTGAGCTGTGGCCTTTATTATTTAATGAAGGAGCTAGAGAAAGGACCTAAGGAGCTGTCTTAGTCAGGGTTTCTATTCCTGCACAAACATCATGACCTAGAAGCAAGTTGGGGAGGAAAGGGTTTATTTAGTTTACTTCCACATTGCTGTTTATCACCAGAAGAAGTCAGGACTAGAACTCGAGCAGGTCAGGAAGCAGGAGCTGATGCAGAGGCCATGGAGGAATGTTCCTTACTGGCTTGCTTCCCCTGGCTTGCTCAGCCTGCTTTCTTATAGAACCCAAGACTTCCTGCCCAAGGATGACACCACCCACAAGGGGCCCTACCCCCTTGAACACTAATTGAGAAAATGCCCCACAGCTGGATCTCATGGAGGCACTTCCCCAACTGAAGCTCCCTTCTCTGTGATAACTGCAGCCTGTGTCAAGTTGACACACAAAACTAGCCAGTACAGGAGCTGAAGGGTTTGTAGCCCTTTAGGATGAACAACAATATGAACTAACTAGTACCCTCAGAGTTCCCAGGGACTGAACCACCAACCAAAGAGTACACATGGTGGGACTCATGGCTCCAGCTGCATATGTAGCAGAGGATGGCCTAGTCGGTCATCAGTGGGAGGAGAGGCCCTTGATCCTATGAAGGTTCTATGCCCCAGTGTAGGGGAATACCAGGGCCAGAAAGCAAGAGAGGGTGGGTCGGCGAGCAGGGGAAGGGAGGAGGGAACAGGTTTTTTGTTGTTGTTGTTGTTGTTGTTGTTGTTTTTAATTTTATTTTCTTTTTTCTTTTTTTTTTTGGAGGGGAAACTGGGAAAGGAGTTATCATATGACATGTAAATAAAGAAAATATCTAATGAAAATAAATAAAAGAAGATAGGGGAAAAAGAGAAAAAAATATGTAAATTTCTACATTTCTAGGTCACAACTTTGTTTACAAGAAAGCAACAAAAACAAAGGAGAAAGAAAAATGTCTAACTGGTGTGTTCGTTGTCCTTATTTAATCTGACTGTTGAATCATTGTCCTAATAAGTGTCTAACAGTGGACATTTATCTTTAACTCTCTTGAGTTGGGCTTATCTTTAGGTTTTATAATTGTGAGGAGTGATTTCCTTTTTTAAGTTCTCATATCCCCTTTATGTTAAAAAGAACAAGGAAGATCTTACAGATACAGTAGAGCCATGTGTATAAGTCATAGGAAGCAGATAAATGTATAAAAGAGAACAATGGCTTGGAGTGGCACTCTGAAAGAAAAGATGACTATGGGATAGGAATGAGGATGATTCTGAGAAAAACAAAACAAAACAAAATAAAAAAACGAAAAGCAGAAACAAGAGTTTTGTCTGGAATGATTCTCAAGGCTTTTCTTTTCTTTCTCTCTTTCTTTTTTTTATTTGTAACAAAGATGCAAAGAGGCATTGTCATCTCTGAAATAGAATGCAGGACATTTCCCTGGAGATTTCAGCATCTCAGAGGGTAGGGCAAGGAGGGAAGCAGGAGAGATCATCAAGCATTTGGGGGTCTGAGCCTGTGCTCCTCCTGCACCCTTTGTCTGAAGTCTTCCTCAGCCAGGTCAGCAGCAGTCCCCAGACTGCTGGCTACTTCCACAGCAGCCACCGCTGCCACCACTGCTGCCACAGCAGCCACCGCTGCCACCACTGCTGCCACAGCAGCCACCGCTGCCACCACTGCTGCCACAGCAGCCACTGCTGCCACCACTGCTACAACATCCAGAGCTGTGGCGATGGCGACGGAGAGATCTGCGGGGTCTGTGGTGGCTCAGGCAGCAGCCTCCACCCCCAGAGCTGCAGCATCCTCCAGAGCTGCAGCAGCCACCAGAGCTGGAGCCACAGCAGCCTCCTGAACCCAGGCTACAGCAGGAAGACACAGGGGGGCACTTGGGAGGACATTTAGGGGGACATTTTGGAGGGCACTTTGGGGCCTGGCACTTGGGAGGGCACTTGGGTGGGGGTTGACACTGCTGCTGGCTCTGCTGGCAGGACATCTCAGCTGTTTTTCTTCAGGAACTGTGGGAGAGTCACATCCATGTTAGACATCAGACACTAGTCACCTAACCATTTCTGCCCCCACCCTCCAGAAGGCTTCCTAGAATCTTCATAGAAACACCGTCTACAGTCATTTCATTTATAATATCCTCCCAGGTTGTTCTATCCTGTTCTTCATGTCTTTAAACATCAGAAACACATGCTCATCATATACTGTTTTGTTTTTGTTTTTGAATCCAAAAGCAGTAAATAATTATCTAGTGACATTTAAAAAGGTCTGCTAGGTCTGCTATTCATAGTCCTAGTACATATGGCAGTATATATGCTACTTTAGAGATAACTAACTATAAAGGAAGTTGACCTTCTAGCTCAGCCTATGACAGATGAATATGTAAACCCTGTTCAGACATTCCTTGGGAACACAAGCCCCTGTTCTGAGGGCAGTGTTCAGGTGTATCCAAATCACCACCTGCTCAGGCAAGATCAGTGCTATCCTGGTGTTATCCTCTTGATCAGAAAAATATATGAACAGTTCCCAGAAGCTGGGCTCTCTTTCTGTGCCAAGCCAAAATGAGACTCTGCTGACTTTCCCGACTCTAGCTTTTCATCAGCAAGGAGGGGAAGCATTTTCTTCAAAAGCCAACTTCCCCTGGAAATCTGTTCAGATGTACAGTCCTCTGTGCTGAATTATCTCATCCTATGTCGTCCCATACACTGATGGTACTTTGTGCCCTCCAGAGCCAGAATACCCAGTGCTTTCCAGTGTCTTTCAGACCCATGCCTGTGGCTCCTGTCTGACAATGCTGCCACTGCCCTAACTCACACATTTGAACATGATATACCAATGTGGCCGCCATCGTTCCCAGTCTCCTGTCCATCTCTAGTCTGGCTTCACTCTGAAGTCTCTGCCCTTACCTGTAGTGGACACTTACCAAGATGAAGGGTAACACAAGATCTGTGGGTAGCTTAGCCAGTGAGTGGATGGAAATGTGATGTCCATCGGTCCTTTTATTCTGATCCCAGGCTCTGTCTCAGCCTGTGAGACAGTGGCTGGAGATGGGATGCCCTGCCTCTTGACACCCACATGGTTTTGTGATAGATCACTAGCCTTCTCAAGACCAGGGCATGCTACAACGATTTTAGAACATGATTTAGGCATGAAGGGAAGAGATGAATTCCTAGATACTTAAACCTGGCACTCCTAAAGGGTATCTGGATTAGGAACAGGCCATTTTTCCATCACCCTCCTTTTCATTTGAGTCTTACTGTGACCTGTGCAACTTGCAGCCCACATTGAGCTAACACAACCTTCAAGTTTCTTGCATGACTGCTTTTATTCACACACCTCTATAGCTGTCCCTGTGTGCATGAACTTTAAACATCCACAGCAGTAAAACCCAGCATGATGGTTCTGGCTCAGCACCAAGACATGTTGAGGTGTGGTTCTGAAATCTATTTAGCCTGTGTCATTCTGTACTTAAACAAACACAATGGAATATTAAGTGGAATCTATTTTGGAATATATGAAAATTAATGAAATTTCAAGTCACAGGTAAAAATGTCTCACAGGAAAAAAAGCATCATTTGATATGGGTTATAACAGACATGTATGCAAACTGCTAAATATGGGGTGAGTAATCTGCTCTTTAAACACAGCAATTAAGAGAGACTCATGTCAGTGAAGAATGCATATTGCTTTTGTGGAGAGGATCTGAGATTAATTCCTAGAACCCAAGAAGGGGCAGCTCCAAACAAACTGTAACTTTAGCTTCAGGGCATCTAACACCCACTTCTTAACTCTAAAGGTACAAATCGCATACACAAGCAAGCATGCAAGCACACAGACACACACACGTAAACATACAAATTAAAAAAAACCTGTAACTTGGAAACAATAATTAAAAGAAGATGGAAATATTCATAATGTCTATGAAAATGTCCCAAGGAAACCCAAATTTTTGCAAATACACTTTTATTTAAATAATAAAACAGTGATCTTTACCAAGGAGAGTGAATTTCCTTATTTTTAATCTGTTTCTTTGCATTTGTCTTGTTAAATATTTTTATATTGAATATTTCATGAATTTAAATCTGATATTTCTTTAGGAATATGATACTCTCGTCCTTACTGTTTCAATATTTCTGGATATCTCTACAGAAGCTAGCATGCCTCTCTCACAGAAACTGCATACTATCCTGGTAATGTCAGATGGCACATTAGTAAGAAGAAAGTCAGAAAAACAGTTTACAAGATGTGAAAAGAATGTTGTTCACCTATTAAATAACACAGGATCAAACCATATGCTGCGACATATTGTTAGTCTACTCTTGCATGTGAGACAAAGCAACTAATGGGCCATATACATTCCGAACAATAACTATCCAAAGTCATTATAGAGGACTTTCAAGAGAAATAAAGACCTTTATGATAACAGCCTTTTATGCTACTTAAGCTGAAGATTTTTCTACCTTCTCTCAAATGTGTTCTTAGGTGATAGATATTATTTTCTGATCTTTGTTTATGGTTTTCTCTAAAATGTATGTTATATCTTTTAGGTGCCTTGACAATGCAGCTTGATTTCACCTTTTTTCCTTTTAATCTATGATGTTTAATGTCGTCAAGATCAATTCCTTAAACTTTCTTAGAATTTTTTTTTTTTTTTTTCTTATACTCAGTAGTTGAATACATTCATCTTAATAGACATTTGGTGTTGTCTAAGTTTTCTCACTAGCATCTTTATTGATGCCTAAGCTTAGGAACAGATGTTCCTAACTTGGATCACCTCAAAGACCTAACCTCTGACACAGAGTGAAGTATGTATGGTCACATGACTTTGAAGTATTATTCACTGTTTCAACTTGGTTTACTTTATTCTCCTGCTCATTTGTTCCAAAAGCCTTAGTTACTGGGAGAAGTCAGGAAATGATCCCTGATTTCCACAGTAGCATTCATGTCTGGCTCACCTTGGAACTTCTGGAATGATTTGACTGAGATACCAGCTCGTCCACACTTATACCTCTGTGCAGAACAACACCCAGGTCCTCAGCTGACCTGTATGAGCATAGTTATGTATGAGTAGCATGCTAGCTGGAAGAAAAGTAGAACCAAGCCTTGAGTGTAGCTCTGGAGACTTAAGCCTCAAGCTAATATGACTATCATGACTAGTAAGCTGTTGGCAGTCTGAGGTTTTTAGGTATCAGGTGTTTCCTATGAGGCACAACAAGGAGCAGAAGGAATTGGCAATCCCAAAGATGCAGTTGTGGTATAAGCTTGGGGTTATCCAATAGCTCTCTAATTACATTTAAGATCTACTCAATGAGAGAAAAATCATGCCTGGTATTGAAACCTAGACAACTATCCAGGGCTAGTGATATTATGAGTCTTGGAGAAAAGCTTATCACAATCAATTTACTTTATCAGGATAATCCTGTACTGCACTCTACATATCTGTCCCTATACACCACAAAAAAGTATAGTCCTCACTCCCCATTAAGAAAAAAGTCTTTTCTAAAAAGAGAAATTAAAGAATCCCATAACCAGTAAAATATGCAGACTGTAGGGATCTGCATAACAAAAGATAGATCTGCATAACAACTTCAGCAACTGAGGCTCAGCTGTCATTATGGAATTATAAGGGCCAGAAGATCAGAGAGTTTGCTATGGGAATGTGTCTTCTAATAATATCATAGGTTATACCCATAAAGTCTCAACAGCATAGCTACCTAAACAGGAGCTGAACAATAGCAACAACAATAAAAATTCAAAGTGAACAGAGGAAATTCCTTGAGGCTTCAACCCTATTGAAAGGACTACAGGCAACTAAGGAATGCTGAAAGCAAGAGAAAGCCTTTCTCAGGGAAGAGCACACCAATGAGTTGTCGAATATAAAAGTTTAGCTATAAAATATATCCAGAGATAACATTATGTTGACAGAGGATGTTAAATGTAGGAATGCGTTTCAATTATATGTCTGTCACAAACATTACAAAACAGAGGCAATGAATTTGAAAAGGGTAAAGGAGGGGTGTGTGGTAGTGTTTGAAGTGAAAAAGAGAAATAGGACTATGATGCAGTTGTATTGAAATCTCAAAATTAAAAGAAAATAACTTTCTACTTGACATGCTAGCTTTAAAGATTAGCAGAAAGCTACATAAGGACACAGTAAAATCTAGCTAAAAACCAAATTTCATAATAAGCACAGACACCAGCATCTTATTTCTAAAAATAACACATAAATCGTACATTTCTACATGGATCTTAATCCTACCAGGAAAAGGTTGTTTCATAGTATCTAGGCCACTATTGTCCCAATGGGCCTATTATGCCATTCCTGTCATGACTGTAGCTCGTAAGGTTCCTATTAGGATCGTACTTCAGAAGACTTTTTCTCCCACCCACCAGAAACAGCATAGCATAATTTGAGACTATTAAAGGTAACCAGCATGTTGTAAACCCCCCTCATCAGTACCAATGTGTCTGCCTATGCACTGTGACAAAAGTGATTGGTGCTTTCATCAAAAGGGTCTTAGCTGTCCGCTTCTGGGTCACAGCACTAACTAGTCACAATAGTTCATATCCTTTTGTTCATTTCTGAAAAAAAAAACTTTCACCAATGATGTGAGGTGAATTATCCTAGCTTAGTTGTAGATCTTTACTACTCTACACGTTTCAGCAAATCATTGTCCATTGGTGATAGTAATACACACACATACATACTTTCATGTGGCACTACTAATATCTAGTGTGTGAGATTTTCCTACCCACCCCCCTCTCTGTCTTCTCCTCCCAGTTCTTCCCTTGAATTTAGATTAAGATCTAGAAGGGGATCTTGAAGGGCTTAGTAGGAGGAATAAGGGGTGAATATCAACAAACTATAGGATATGCATGTGACAAAAATTGATGAATTGATAAGTATTATATTAAAACATTGAGAATGAAGCATATTAAATAATAATACCATGATGGTTGGTTTGAGTACTTGGATTCTAGAATTGTTGAAGAATGGCTAATCTGTAAATGCAATAGAGTATACGAATAAACTTAGGGTCAAGGTTATGATACTCTTCAACATTAATGCTAAAATACCCTACAGAAAATGAAACATTCTTCATGAATCAAGCAGTGAAAAAATTAGGAATAAAAAGATGTATCAACTATTACCTAAATAAGGTAAAAGTAAAATTATTTCATTACAAATTGAGAAGAAGAGAAAGTAGGATGTTCCCTTTCTACATTTATAAAATTTTAGGTAGAGGCCTGAGATAGAAAATTATAAAAAAGATTCAAGCAGAAAAGAAAAAAATTACCTCTGTTTGTAGAAAGTATTAGCTTATATGTGAAATGCCCTAAATTGACACTAGAAAAATCTCAGATACAGTGTTTCACAAAATCAATATTCCGTATTCAATATTATTTGTATATTGAAAACTTATTACATTATAGAAGAACTCAGAAAACATCCCCTTTTCATTGTAGCATTTGAAAAAACTTCCTTGAAATAAACAAAATCAAGGAGGCAAGAGAGTTCTACATTGATACTTTATGACACTGAAGAAACGGATCGAAGGAAACACTAAAGATGGGAAGGGTTCCCATTTTAACATAATAGCAGAATTATTCTATGAAAATAACTATTATAGAAAGCAGTATTCAAATTCAATTCAATCCTCATCAAATACAACATGATAGGAATTGTAAAACTTACATGGTATTTAATAGAGCTTATACAAACAAAGTTATCAAACAGAAAACTCAAGGCCATAAGTATCATATTATCTACATTCAAATTTTATATTTCAGAACAAAATTATTATATTAAATAGTATAAACTGTAGAATACTACCAGGAAACATTGGATACACCACTAATGCAGAGTT
Organism: Montemys delectorum; assembly: GCA_019843815.1. Taxonomy (NCBI): domain Eukaryota; kingdom Metazoa; phylum Chordata; class Mammalia; order Rodentia; family Muridae; genus Montemys; species Montemys delectorum. Next base: position 3,849 of record JADRCD010231880.1, on the reverse strand, counting down.
CAGAAGCAAAAGATAACCCTACACAGAGACAGCTGTAATCTTGGATTGGTCTGAAATTCTTTCTTTGTTGAGTCTTCTTGTAGTTTATCAGGGTAACTGTGGCCTCATGGAACGAGTTTAGTAATGTTTCTTCTGTTTCTATTTTGTGGAATACTTTGAGAAGTCCTAGTATTAACTCTTCTATGAAAGTCTGGTAGAATTCTACTCTAAAACCATCTAGCCCTGAGACTTTTTGGTTGGGAGACTTTTAGTAACTGCCTTTATTTCCTTGAAGGTTATAGGACTATTTAAATTATTTACCTGATCTTGGTTTAAGATTTGGAAGTTGGATGTCCAAGAAAATCATCCATTTTGTTTAGATTTTCAAATTTTATACAGTATAGGTTTTTGAAGTAAGATCTAGTAATTCTTTGGATTGCCTCAGTGTCTGTTGTTACGTTTCCCTTTTAATTTCTGATTTTGTTTGTTTGGATGCTATCTCTCTGCCTTTTACTTAGTTTGGCTAAAGGTTTGGCTATTGTAACATACCTTTAAATATTGTTATGTAAATATTAATTGTATTTTCTATTGTACTCTAAGATGATTGTTTCATTGCTTTGCTTGCTTACAGGTAAAATGGAGAAAACAAAAGAAAACTCATTCATCATTGGTTTTTGTAAAATTCATCAAAAAACCTAATTTTGAGATTAAATCATTTCTGGATAGTGATTACCAGCATTCCTTATATTGCATGAGATGGAGAAATAGAGTCACCTTGACAAATAGAGCACTGGTAAACTAACTTTTTCTTATCCATTTGGTAATGTGAACCTGATACCTAGACCACAGAGTATGTAGATAAGCCTTAAATTCCAGTCTTCCTAAAGCAGGCATAGCACTCACACATGGTCATAGTCACACATGTGAGATGAGGACTTGAGTATGCATATGAAGAGAGGCAGAGGTATGGATCAGATGGCATCTCAATCTTGTCATCCTAGAAGGTGGAGTTTGGCCTTACAGACATGCCATTGCAGAAACCAGGAAGAAATTCCTGACTTGTATCCATTACTAAGCTCTCGGAGTGACCTGAGCAGGAGAACAAATGTCAGTGCTGGTGAGACAGTACTACCTGATCTTGGTTTAAGATTTGGAAGTTGTATGTACAAGAAAATCATCCATTTTGTTTAGATTTTTAAATTTTATACGGTATAGGTTTTTGAAGTAAGATCTAATAATTCTTTGGATTACCTCAGTGTCTGTTGTTACATTTCCCTTTTAATTTCTGATTTTGTTTGTTTAGATACTATCTCTCTGCCTTTTATTTAGTTTAGTAATGTTCAGGTGATGTGGCCTCACACTCCGCTGTCTCAGAATGTACATTGTTATACAGTAACCTGAGCCATAAGGAGTAGTTATTTATATTTTGAAATATTACTGATCATGTTTACACCATGGTTTAAAAGATTTAAAATAGCCAACGTGTACATCATTCTGGTATTTTAGGTTGATTTATGTGTATGTGTATGAGTACTCATATGTATGTATGTGTTGTATATTCATGCTTGATACCATGGGTGTCAGAAGGGAGTGTTGGATCCCCTTAAATCATAGGCTTTTATGAGCTATTCAATGTGGGTGCTGAAAACCAAACCCAGGTCCTTTGCAAGAGTGGCAAGAGTGCTTAACCACTGAGCCATCTCTCCAGCCCTAAGCACTCTATTTTAATTAATGAAAATCAAAGTATAAAACTTTGGTCAAGTTTTCAAAGAGTTCATTATAATCTCAGGTACATGGTCTAGCACATGAATGACACCAAAATACAGGACTGATGGATTAGTACTTTCCAGATGAGCAAAGGTCACAGCATTGGGTTACACTGAGAAGTGTATTCAAACTACAGAAAATGATGTGGCTCAGCCCTGAACAACTGTAAGATGGAAAATAATAAGTAATTGAATGGAGGTTGAGTAGAAGCCATAGTTCACACTGGCATTTGAATCTCTTACCTAGACAGTTTTCTTAGTCTGCTTTCTATTGCTGTGATAAGACACTGACCATAATCAACTTGAAGGTTAGAGGGGCTTATTTGGTTTACATATCCTAGATCATAGTCCCTTGGGGGAAGCCAAGGAAGAATGGAGGGTAGTAATTGAAACAGAAACCGTGGCTTACTGGCTTTGTTCCCCTGGCTTTCTCTTTTTGCCTTCTTATATACCCCAGAATCATTTGCCCAAGGATCATACTGCTTACAGTGAGCTGGGCCTTTCCCCACTAGTCATTAATTAAGAAAAACTCTACAGGCTTGCTCATAGGCCAATCTCATGGAGACATTTTCTCAGTTGGTGTTCTGTTTTCTCAGATGACTCCAGCTTATATCAAGTTGACAAAATCCAACCAGCAGGACACAGACTTCACCAGTAACTAAGTGTTACCTACTTAGGTGTGATGTGAAAAATGAATTAAGGAATGACCACATTGTTGCACTTCTGCCTAAGGTTTTCATATTACAAAACCATGCTGTCTTCTTCAAAGTTCATAACCAAGAACCATGAAGTCAAGAAAATAATCAACAAAACCATCATAGGGTTTTATTTAATTGTTTATGGATTGACATTGGTCCTCATTCATAACTATCCTTGGATCTGTCTGGCAGTAGAGATAATTTTCAGAGGACTCTGTGCATCTGACTACATGTCAATGTTGGAGGCTCAGAGCAAAAGTGAGTTAGATTATAGATAGACAAACAGACAGACAGATAGCTTAGATAACAGATGATAACCAGAAAAAAAATTTGATTTAAAAAAAGCATGAGCCTCTCTAAATATGTAGGCTCGGCCTCTGTCTACACATATGTGTATGTCTTGCCCACATTTCACTTAGCTTATCAAACCCATTGAAGGAACAGATTGGTCCCAAAGGCTTCTCAGTGAAGGGTCCATCAATGGCTAAGGAAAAAACAAATTTCCCCTCATACGATTCAATCTGATTTTGGTTTGTTGATATCTCATTGTGTTAGTATATTTTTTAAAATTAAATCTCAGTCATGTTTGTCTTTTCAAGAATTTCGGCTTGCAATAAATTTCAACCCTTTTCATTAAAAGAGTACATTTTTACAAGTTAAAAATACCATTTTTTTTTTTTTATAAAGACTATGGCTGTAAAGGACTGAGGAAATGTTGAAAGGGGAGGGGCTTGAAAAATAAAAGTACAAGCCCATTCCTGGTAAGTATTTAGGACATGTGGTCTTAAAACTCACCTGATTACCCATTGGAAAGTCCCTATTACTTGGATGTCAACTTGTAGAAGCAGATGTTAACAGCCCAAGCCTTCTCTCTTCATTTCTCATCTTTGGTCATCATCGTTTTCGGTCACAGCCTTCAGAAATCCAAAACTTCACATGAATATGAAGAGCAAAGTTGTGATTCTACTTCTTCTAAGAGTCTCATACTGCTTCAGTCTTAGGATTTCTCCAGTTAAGTTCTCATCAGGAAAAGGGAAGACTATTTTAAAATATATTTAAAACAACAACAAGTAGATTCACTGACTTTAGAAAGTACTATACTTTACTTTTTTTTATAGTGAGGTTCACTGTGAACTTTTCAGATGAGAATGACATAGGTCAATCATATCTATCATTCTTAAATAATTTTGAAAAAGACTTATAGCTTGCCCCTACAAGGTAATTTGTAAGAGAACTACCATGCAAGTCTTTCCACCAGCCACTGTTTTCTTTTTTGTATTTTTCATTTTCTCAGTTTTTGGCCATGCTCTTTGACTTTCACAAACCCTTTATGAATAATTCTTATTGATATTATAATATTATAGGTAAAGAGAGAAAATGAGACACAATAAACAAATTTTAACATC
>JADRCD010231879.1:0-16179 GCA_019843815.1 Montemys delectorum | reverse complement strand
GAGAGAGAGACAGAGAGAGACAGAGACAGAGAGAGACAGAGAGAGACAGAGAGAGACAGAGAGAGAGAGAGGAGGAGTAGAAAGGAAACAAGAGGTAAGAGTAAAGACAAGAGAGAGAATAAGAGGTTGAGAGAGGGAAGAGGGGCCAAACAGCCTCTTTTATTGTGGGTTGGACTATCTCTTGGTTCCCAGGTAACTGTGGGTGGGGCATACCTGTAGTCAGATAACTCTGGGAGTGGAATCCATCCAGAATATTAGGAGCTTGGGGTGTTGTGCTACAAGATTGATCTAAAGGATAATGGAGGCCTAGTGGTGTCAGGTGCCTAATGTCTGGGGGCATAGCTTACTGTTGTGTCCCTTGCAGAATTTTCTACTGGGTCTCCAGATTAAGCCTGGCTCATCCAGAACACAAACTGCCTTTCATGGTCCAACAGTAAGACACAATTTAATACTTATAAGTATACTTGCCTTTAATATTTTAAATTTAAGCCTTTTAACTTCACCATAATATTAATGTGCTAAGGTTAACATTTTCAACTATAGTATAAAATATCTCTAAGACTTGATATTAAAAAAAAAAGTGGGCATGAATGGAGAGCAAGAACAAATTAAGTGTGTTTCTTCCTTTTTGTTTACTATATTTGGTGATGTGCTTTGTTCCTGTGCCGTTTATAGGAAAAAAGTATGACTGAAAACAATGTATGAAATTGATTCTTCTCACAAGGTTTTAAAGTACACACTGTGGAAACTATGACGGTATTAAAGTTGAGCTCTGATTAAGTCATGGCCCATCCTCCCCTTATGAATAGTGCCTAGTAACAGGGATTGACAGAGGAGCTGGCCCCCTGTTGCCCCTCTGCACTATGAAGACTAGCATCTTTCTATACAAAGGAAGGCCTGGGCTATATAAAGCAATTTGTTTCTTCCTTCATCTGAAATAAACATCCTCAACATCTACTCAAAAATCAACATTTTCCATAGAGAAATAACCACATGTTAGATATGTTATCACAGTAGACCATGATAGACTGACAAAGAAAAAATGAGAGAGGCTTAATCCACCATTTCATTGTATAAGGAATATTTGAGAATACACTAGAAAAACAATGATAAATTTAGGCCTACGGAATGAATTCTGCTGATTTACACATCTATTCAACATATCATGCTGGGAACTTATGCCATGAGAAAGATAGTAATGAGACATACAACTTGTCTACAGAGGTCTCATGGAGGCACCTGACAGACTGACAGATATAACACACATTTGGCAGCATGTGTATTTTAAACTATTGTAGCTGATTTGCAGATTTATTGGATTGAAATTTTTCAACATATTTGAAGTTATGGGAAATAGCCATCTTTTATGAAATTGCATGTTGTTGAATACCTAGCAAATTCAATGAATTTTCATTTCTGCATAGTTTAAAAGGTTTAATATTATAACAGATTATTCCAGAAAAGAATGAAGAGTCTTCAGATAATCTGAAGATTATAGATAAAAATTTAAATAAAATGCACATTCCTTTGTGGACTAAAGATAATGGGTTTTACAAGCTGTTTTCCTAGTTTCTAACTGCTTGCCAAGGCAGGGTTCTTTGTAATGTACAGCTTCACAAATGGCTGCCTTCTTTACCTTCCGTCCTCATGTGTTTATTCAGATAGATGTCAGTCTCTTTTCCCTTTCTGTTCTCTTAAGGCTTTTGGACCAACATTATTCTTCATTACTCTTTAGTGGGAGAATAAGCTACCTTTAAACAGAAAACAAAACAAGGTAATTTGCTTTTATTTCAGTACTTAGAATTTAAACTAGAAAGCCGGGCAGTGGTGGTGCACAACTTTAATCCCAGCACTCGGGAGGCAGAGGCAGGCAGATTTCTGAGTTCGAGGCCAGCCTAGTCTGCAGAGTGAGTTCCAGGACATCTAGGGCTATACAGAGAAACCATGTCTTGAAAACACAAAAATAAATAAATAAATAAATAAATAAATAAATAGAATTTAAACTAGAGTATGAAACAATAAAACTTTATTCTTAATCCTCAGTAATTACTTGCCAATAATGTATTAAAATGGTTAGAATTAACATGGTTTGCTATGATAAATATATAATGTTTCCCACAACTTCAAGAAAATTTCTTTTCCAGTGGAATGATTTCAATGGTTTGAAGTTGCATAATAAGAAAGGACATTAGATGTTATTTTGTCAAGTATTCTTCTGGATTCAAGCCTCTCAAAGAGAGTCATTATTTATCCACAAATGTGATTTAATGAACAGTGTACACTTCAGATGATACTTCTGTTTTTGCTCATCTCAGAGCAAACACAAACACATATCACAAAGTATTTAGTTATGCTCCCCAGCAAGGTTTACAGTCATGAGGATTGCTGAACATTTATGGATTTTTCACAAGCTACTAACACCTTAGACACAGAGATACCTGTGGACACGGCAGCCTGTTACCTGATGTTCCTAGACTGATCTGCCAAGGAGGACAACCACTATCAAGATAAGCGTCTTGAGTCTCCTTTCCAGCTGAGAAGCACTTGACTCTTTCCCATTCAGGAATCAGATTCATTCGAGATAATCCTATTAGTATGGCTTTTCATTAAGTTTCATGGACAAACAATCAATGAGATCCTTCCCGTGGTCCCATTTGCTGACAGTGGAACCATCTCAGTGCTGTTCAAGGTACTAGTCCTGTTCCACAGAGCAACAGATTTCATCCAAATGAGCAGAATAGAAATTTGTCTGTTAATTCCTTTCAACAACATAATGTGCTTCTTAATGGTGTCATTATCCCAGAGCTTTTCCCAGGGAAGTCTATGTGCTCCAGATACAGCGTTATTGACAGGACAAAGAGAGAAGTCCATGAAAGTGGAAGTTAGTGAACCAATGAGTCTACTGCAATTTTCTATAGGACCACAGGTGACTCAGACTCAAATGCGTTACCAATAAGCCCACCACACCATGAATGGTAAGTAACAGAAGCTACCTACCCAGAGATCCATTCATAACTAGTCAATGGGACAGCTGGGTTTATGAAACTCCCTCTATTTGGTTCACACTGAGTCACTAAACTCTACTTTAAGGAGTCATGTTACTCAGCGGAGGCCTCTTGACAGACACATCACTCAGAGTGCAGAACCAGCACAATATATCTATCTGTACGAAACTGCCTTTGTGAAGAAATCTTGTGAACATAAGTTTTCTAGGTATTTTCTCCACCAATTACTTTAAAAAACATTTTAAAAGTCCATTTTCCTTTAATGACGAAGTACTCAGCATATAGTAACATGATGTGAACATATATCATTATTTTTAATGATGATCAGTTATCCATAATTCCATCAATTTTCCCCTATAGACAGTGACAAAGTAGATATTTTGCATCTATGTCAATCCTTAACTTTGCTCTATGCCAAATACATTTTCTCCATGCCTTCCTTGATGAGGAAACATAATTTTCAGTCAGGAGGCATAAGAAAGAAATCAGGGGTGGCCATTGACGTCCCTCTTTACGTATTCTTTATACTCACTCCTTAGCACAAGTGACTTCTCCCTTTTACCATGTTCTGAGTGGGTTGAGCTCTATACACAGTGCAAAAAGGCCTAGGGTACAAACTACTCATTTAGAAGCAGAAACACTAAGACTGAGTTAGTGAGAGGACCATATATTTATAGCTCTAATGCTCTATTTGCAGCATAAGTACATACTGTTTTAAATGATAATCTAATCTGGGTAGAATATAAATTATTTTACAGCTCAGTCTATCTTTTTCTCATTCTCTTAGGCCTGAAAATATATATTGGAATGTGTACAAGGTAAATGAGTACATACAGAGATTGCTCTTCATTTTATTAGCCTAGTCTCATTCCTATGCTATTTCAGAGGATATTAACATAGCCATAAATGGACTCCTCATTTGTAATTTCTTTCCCTTATATTTATTCTTTATACAATCACCAAATGAATTTTCAAAAACATAAATAAACTATGTCATGTTTTTCTGAGGTTACTAGCTTTCATTTTGTCCATTGTAAGAACATAAACAATATTCATATCCCTAAAGTCTGAAAACTATCTGCTAGCTACTCTAGCTTGTATTTTATCCTCTCTAGTGGTGTCTCAAATATTCTCATAGACTGTCAGTGTCTGACCATGTGCCATAATTGCCCTTACTGAATAGCTTTTCTACCCTTGAAAAAGAAGTTTATTATTAGCTTTTCTAATACATTTTTCTCATTTCATCTACTTAGAGTGATTCCTTTGTACTTCTGTGCTAGACCTTTACTCCTCCCCACTGTTGGCTGAGAGCCTCTGGCATGTCTTGATTAGGATATATAAATGACTCTGCTACACACTGTCATACATTTGGACATGCTCAATGAGAACAGCAATGGGTATTGTGGGAAGAGACTAATGTCAGGATTATTATTTGAGTTCTTGACACCAGGCCTGCATTCTTTAAGTATTAGTTTGAAATTAAGTTTTTCCTTAATTTTTCTCTTTTGTCCATATAATTCATTTTTTTCATCTTGAACAACACAACTGCCATCTCTATTCATTCAGACTTGTTTATTGGCTAACAATAAACAATTTCTGGTACTTGTGTACAGTATTAATGTTTTCTGCAAAGCAAATTCCTTTCACTCTAATTCTGAGATAATCTTTTCTCCTCTTTTATACACGTGAGTATGTGTCACATCTGCCTATCATACACACACACACACACACACACACACACACACACACACATATATATAAAATATTCTGTCATGTATATATATATATATAGATATAGATATAATTTGTTGTTATTAGATTTCCCCTTTTCTGAGTTAGTAGAACTCATTTTCTGCTTTTTAATGTTGGATTCTTACAATAAAAATGGATGCATTGTGAGGCATCATATCAACTGGAGAGTCAGATAGGGTTTCAAGTTCAAATCTCACTTTTACCTCTTCTTTAATGTGTAGTATCTGTTTTGTATCACTGTCCTTGATTTCATGATCTTCTAGGTAAGAATCATTTTCTCTTTAATGAGATTGGGGGAGTGAACCAGCCTATGCATAGACAATAAGAATGCCTCATAGATTACTCATAGATGTTTGGAATTGACATTAGTGTTAAGTAGTACTTTATAAACAATTGCTAAAATAAGATAATATGATTTTTTATTTTATCTCCCTTCTTTTTCCTCATTTTCTATGATCTTCAAAAGATCTGAACCAAAATTCATATTTATTCTAAGAAGATGTGTTATGCTGAATAAAAGAAAACTGTCATTTTTATTGACATGTTTCAGTAAGTTAAATATAGATCTCCACCTTAGAATATTACACTATTTTAAAGAAACACTGTTAAACATAACAAAGAGTTCCAAAACCTAAAAAGTCCAATTAATTGGTCACAGTTATTAGAAAATTTTAACTTCACAGAACTCAGAATAGGACAAGTTCCCTACAGATACAATGTTGTTCGTACTAACCAAATAATGGACATGAGCTCATAGAGAAAAATATGAGACAATATCCATGCATAGGTGAGACGCTCAATGCAATGATCCCTTTCTGAAGTTTTCCCACTGGGTTGACCTTGGTATAAATATCTCCTGAATACTTGCTTACTGTTTTAATCCAGCTGACACATAGTCTTTAGTCCAACTGACCTGGTTATTCAAAAGAAAATAATACAATAAATTACCTAGGTTTTTGAAAGTGACAACCAGAGGAACTCAGACATCAGCGTAACATTTTCTGAGAGGGAAGGGCAATTTTTGAAATGGAAAAGAGAGAAAGCACTTAAAATGGTATTTGCTTGGATTTTAATTAAAGGAATTTTATCCTTAATCAAAGGGGTTAGTCAAGATTGGTGCTTTACCAATTACAAGAGCTACCTAAAGAGAAACTGAATATATGCAAAAATATTTTCATTATATATACAATTTGCATAGCAAAACTCAGTATTTATTAAAATAAGAACTTTGATATCAAATGTTTTAACTACCAAGTGGGACTTAAATTCAAGTCTAATAAATTACCTTTAGAGTATTCAGTATGGCTAACTTTCTCTGTAATTATTTCCTGTAGGATTAAAAACCCACAGAGGTATGTTCATCACACACAGAGTGAGTGGCACAGGAGTTTTGTTATTCTAGAAGGAATTGTCCAATGAAAATAATCACACACTATATTGCAACTAATTCTCATCTGAAGGGTCAAAGTTACTGACAAACTATGAGAAGCTTAAAATCATCTTTGGGCTTTTCTGCCAACGTTGAAAGGCAAGTAATAAGCTCCCTCTCAACCTGAAAACAAAACTCACAGCCTCCTTCAGCATTTACTTCCCACCTGCTTAACCCACACTATTAAATGTGAGATTGCTCTTCACTTTGAAGGAACAACAGAACAGCTCTCATTACATCCTGGTAGTACACTGGATTTTTCATCAAGATGGGTCAGCTGGATCATAAGAGCCATTGATGGATCTGTCAGTCAAGCAAAATTACAAACATGAGTTCTAATTCTTTCCTCCTTTTGGAAGTCTCTTTTGGTATTAAAGCTACCGAGCTCCTTTCCTCCTATTGATGATCGAACCTGGGAAAGGAAAAATTTACATGTAAATAAAGAAAATATCTAATTAAAAAAAAAAGTCAAAGAAAAAAAAAAAAAAAAAGCTACCAAGCAGCTTTCCCTTCCACTAAGAATTACCGGACACAGTCACCCATCTAGTCTCCAAATAAAGTTTTGGCTTTAAACCATTCTAGTCAATGTGTCACTGTTTTCTTAAGTTGAAATTAAGCTGATACACGTTTATAAGGAGAACTCATACATCAGATCAGTGCAGCCATAGACACACCTACGCACATACGCCAGCACAGTGAATGTGCGTGGTTACCACTTCCCTACTCCTACCCTCTTCCACAAACAAGGTGTGGATTTTACAGTCCTGCTTCCATGCTGTAGATCTCTCACATCAGAATGAAGTGTGTAACAAATAAAAACAAGTAATATTCCCTAAATTAATATTTGACTTTCAAAAGAAACTTGGATTACTTAATTTTTCACAATATATGTTACTTGGTTCGCTTTTGAAGTTAAAACAGCACAGTTTAATCACAGAAATAGTTATGTCTTTTCAGGAGGGAAATTGATTTCATTTTTGACTACTAAGTAAAAGAATCTGTACTGAATTTTGGTGGCCAAAATTTTAATTTTTGATATTCTAAAAATCCATAGACCGTTTTGAACATTCTACTGATACCATATATTTTATAATATTGTCCCTATCTCAATATTTGCATATTGACTAGGAAAAGTAAAATTAACTTAAAATGGAAAGCCCAATTAACTAAATTATAAAATTTCATAGTAGTGTTTCTATTACTGTAGCTCATTGCTAGCAACTTACAGGTAAAAGAGAAAAAAAATTCTGACTTGTCCAAGGAGACAGTCTAAGTTAGGGATTTATTGCTGTGGGGAGACACCATAACCAAACTACAGGAAATCCTATAAAGAGAAACATTCAGTTGGGGCTGGCTTACAGTTTCAGAGGTCTAGTCTATTATCTATATGGCAGGGAGCATGGCAGCCTGCAGGCAGACATGGCACTGAGAGTTCTACATTCAGATCAACAGGCAGGAAGAAATGAATAAAATACACTTCCTCCAACAAGGCCACACCTATTCATACAAGGCCACACCTTCTAATAGTGTCACTCCCTAGAAGCCTATGGGGATCATTTTCTTTAAAAAGACTACTATGTCAAAATAAAAGCACAATGCTTTTATGACACAGTAGAAATAGATCAAATCAAACATGAACAGGATCAGCCAGCAAGGAAATTCACACTTCAGTCCCCACCCTCGGGTGTTATTGGATATACATACTCCTATGACAAATAGACTTAGAACATTTCAGAATATAATAATAATATCCTCATTTACTCTATGGCCATACCACCCTGAACAGGCATGAGCATCTTTCACCTCAGAAGCTAGGGCGAGGGGAGCATCCCAATTTAATAGAATTTGGACTTTTTTGATTATAGTCTTTTAATTATATTACATATTGACTAAGTGCTTGTAAATATGTATTAGGATAGCAATTTGGCTAAGAATTGAACCTAGATACAAGAGCTGATGTGTACATATGTTTCTTACTGTAGAACTCAGCATAAGCCAGTATGGCTATACTGTGTTTTATATAACTGGGATTAGTGCCACATATAAGCCTGTTCTTTTTTTAAAAATGTATAGTGCATTCAATATTGTTTAAATCCTCTGTGAAGCCTGTTCTGTGTCGTATAATATATGGTACATAATCACTTAACTTATGAGAGGATGAAAAGGACTCTTACATACATGCATACAAAGAAGGCTGTCCCTCTAACATGTTTAAAATAGAAATGAAGGAAGAATAATTTTCAGAAGTAGGAATCATCACGAAATTTTCAGATCAGGATTAGTATTAGTCTTGAGGTAAACTCATACATAGTACTGCATATTGTAACTTTAATTTTTTTCAAACTTTATTTTTAATGATGATTCTTAAATGCTTTAACCTCCCTTGTAGCCCACCACTCACCAGAGACAGCAGAAAAGAAACGATATAGGTAGGTGGTGGCATGGAGGGAAATGAACATGTTTACACATGTTCTTTGGAGGAACTCTCATCTGTGTTGTCTGGAAATTGGCTGTTCATCCTCTCATAAACACCTCATGGAAACACCACCAGTCCATTTCAGTAGAGTCAGGTGGGCAACAGTAGTGACATGACCTAGCAGAGACAGCCAGGCCTCAGCCTTGGCTGAAGTCAGCAGGCAGGACCAGGAGGTACACCAAGAGTATTCTCAGCTGTGCCTCTCTCAGGGACACTCTATGGAATCCTATTTGTACTCTCTAAACATCACATGTCCTTCATGTGCCTTGCCTCAGTATGGCTCTTGCCTCAGCACCTGTCTGTAATCAGCCCAATTCCGAGGATGTGGAAGTAACTGCAGTACTCTACCAGAAATTTTTTGGTACTTTTCTCTTTATGATGTCCCAACAAATGCAATGTAAAGTGAACTAATACCTGGGTGTCATTAGCAAAGAATCTTCCATCATGTCCTTTCAGGTGCTTGCCTTAGCAGAATATCTTCTCTCTCCTGTGTCTGCTTCAGTGAAACGCTCCTTCGAGGGTTGGTCTTACCTTTCACACCTGTGTCAACTTTCACGAGTTTTCCCCAGCAAGACTGCATCCAACCAAATTTCCAAAGAACCCTTATGTTTCTACTTCCTCAAACAATTAACCCATTAAAATGTATGTACTGAAATAATCAAAATCATTTTTAAATTTTGGAGAAATTAGTCAATGAAGTTATCTGAGCCATTATATTATAGTCAATATTTTTCAAAATGAAAGGTCAAGAAAAATTCTGGACAAGTATAAAATGGTATGGAATTTTCATGACCATTGACATTATATGAAATAATTTTTTTCATTTCTTACTGGAATATGATTTCTTTGTCTGATATTACAAAGCCTAGGCATATAAATTCTCAGTCCATTCTTGTCCATATTACTACTCCATTTTAAAATTTTTATGTATAATTAAATTACAGGATTCTTAAGAAATTAAATTGCCTACACATAAATAATTATATAGAAAAATTCCTGATGATCTCTACAAAATTATCACACAAAATATGATTAGATATTTATAACTCCCAAGAGTGAGGCAGTGGGTCTATGATCCTTCCTTCCTTTCCAATGTTCTCATCCATCTACAGGATATGGTCTCACATGAAAACAGGAACCTAAGAGATTATCTAAATGAAGATGACATCATGTTTAATTAGGGTAATCTTCACACCTTGTGTGTGGTTTCCTTATGACAAGAGAAGCAAGAGAAGTAAGACAGAGGCAATGACTGGAGTTATGTTTCTACATTTGAAAGCCTCCCTGGGCTTCTGGAGCTGGAAAGACCAGCAGAGATGATCTCCTTACATGCTCCAGGGTAAGCAAAACATGGGTGATAGCTGTCTGTACTTAAACTTCTAGCATTCAGAAGTGTGTGGCATCTGTTACTATGTCACTAAATTTTTGTGACTACCTCATGTAATACGTATAAATCAAAGAAAGGATAAATAAAACAAATAGCAAATACATTCGCCCTTCTATTCTGTTAGTGACAAATATCAAATTTATTTAAGAAATGGGGCATTTTTCTTTTTTTATGGGGTGAAGTTTTATTTAATTCACTATGGGGGAGACTAGACAAAGGGTGCAGGTGGGCAGGAAGGAATGGTAGTGATGCCCCCAGGCCTACTGAGAGGGAAAACTGAGGTTGCCCCAGCTGAGGCATGACCCCAGAGGACAGAGTTGTGGGAGAGAGTCAACTAGGTCTGGAGGAAGAGGACCCCTCCCTCTGGACTGCACCCCATGCACCCCCTTCAGGGTCTCAGTCCTTCCTGCTTGTTGGGGTATCTGACCCTCAATCCTCGATCCCCCAACCCATAGAAGGAGTTTCAGCCAGGGAGGGTAGTGGACAGGGAGCCTGGGGGAGATGGGGAGCACAGGTTGGGGTCCAGGTACACAGTTCCTGGCATCAATGACCACAAAGAGAGCCACGCCCCCCCAAGGCCAGGACAGTCGCCCCAAACAGCTCCGCGTGGATCATCTTGTTGGAAGGTTGCAGCTTCAGGGTAGCCCTCAGGATGGGGATGGCCTCACTGTATTCACTTTGCTGAGCCAGCACCTTACCCTTGTAGAACATTGACTTGATGTTGTCTGGCTGATGATCTAGCACCTGGCTACAGGATCATAGCGCTGCTAGGTAGTGGTCCAGCTTTAGCTGTGATGACACAGGTTGTTCAGACACTTGAGCTTCAGCTGTAGCATCTCCTCCTCCTCTTCATAAGTCATGTTCACTTTGGCATTGGAGGTGATGGCCTTGATGGCCAGGTCATAGGAATTGACAGCTAGCACAAAGTCAGCACGCTGGGAGTGGGCACTGCCATACTCCAGCTTCGGTTGGTTTCCCAGGGCCACAGGGCATGTTTTTGTAACATATAAAAATTAAATTATCACTTTGGGAACGTATTTTAAAATATCACATACACAATTATTTGTATTCACAGCATGCTCCATTTTCAGGCAAAATTGTCCATCTGTCCTTATTCTCTTTTACCCGTTTGTAGTCCCCTTCCCACCAAGACTGTCTTTAGCCTATTTTCTGTCTTTATTACCTGATTTGCTGCATGCTATGCATTATATTACACTATCACAGTCTATTACTGTATAGAACAATATACACAGTATCTCACTGTGTATATTTGCTTTGATATCCTTCATGCTATTGTTTGTATAAGGAAATAATTGAACTGTTCTCCAATATGATTATACAAGTACTGGCGCACCTATACTTTGAAAACATATCTTTCTACCATGAACAGATGATGAGTGAAGGTTTGAGAAACATTTGTGAAGAGGTATCTATGGAAACTCAATTTTGATCCCACATGAATAAAACCCAGAATTAGAATTTCTGGGACATTTCCTTAACATTCTAAGGAAAAGCCAATCTCTTTTCTTAGTGCCTAAAGACTTTTGCAATGCTACATGCAACACATTAAGTTCCCCTTATTTTTTATAAGAACTATCAATATCAAATATTTTTCACTTTCCATTTCTTCCTTCTCTCTGTCCCTCCTTCCCTCCCTCTCTCCCTTCCTTTCTCCTTCCTTTCTTTCCTCTATACATTCTTCTTTTATTATTACTTCTTTATTTCTCCTTCCTTTGCTTTCACCCACCTTTTTTCTTTCTGAATATGTGTGTATGCGTATATATATACACACATATATATATATATAACATATACAGACTATATACATATACATATATGTATATTCTATTTATTTCTCATACATCATCTATATTTTTTTATTTCTCTTGTTTTTGATTCTGTGATCTTGATATTTGTCTAACTGTTGTTAACTTGTCTTTACCCAATGAAGTCTCATGCTGAAATTTTCCCATCCATATGTATTACACAACATGTATATTCAAATATTTGGCACTTCACTTAATATTCTGAGGTTTCATGATTTATTCCAGATGAAAGTTCTTTATCAATGAACAATTCTCATTTATGAATAATCATTTAGTTCTATTAGTACTGTTATTAATATCTGTATTTTAAAGCAGGTTTACTGAGATGGTGGTACCATACAATAAACTTCAGATTTTTAAAGTGTACAAATTTGACATGTTTGGACATTTGAATGCACCTCTGAAATGATAACTACAATCAGGATAATGAACTAACTGTCACCTAAATAAATATTTCTGTGCCTCTTATCTCTTTTTCCTGACCCTCTCCAACACTCTTAAGATTCATCATCAGACAATCACTGGTCTGTATCTACATATATCCAAACTCTCCAGATTTGTAAGTAAATAATACAAAAGCTACCAGTCAACACTAAATCCAAGATTTCTTAATTATTATAGAAATTAGAAATATGCCTATAAAAGTTTTCTTTGAGTAAAAGTAAAAATTATCCCTTTTAGCATAGTAGAAACATTTTAAGGACAACATATGTAGCATTGACTTAAGAAATTATAATAACTAAGCTTGAATATTATTTCCTCCAGGTCAGGAATATGTGGCCTCAAGCAAGCTTTGTTTTTATTTTGTTTTGTTTTTTGTTTTGTTTTGTTTTGCTTGTTTGCCTGGTTTTAAAAGTGGAAAAAGCTTAGTTCCAAGTGCAAAATATCTGACCAAGTCCAAAATAACTCTTCTATATTACATACACATTCCACACATCTTGGGATCATTTGGTCAATATCTATCTACCTCTCAATGAGGAAATGCAAAACTGAGAGTTCCCCTGCACTGGCTGTGCTGCAGACTGCCTCCTCCAAGACACATCTGTGTTATGTCTGTCATTAGTACAGTGAAGTCTTCTACCTTTAGAAACTTACTAGTCAGATACAGAATTTTAGAACTGGAATAATAACTTGAGTTTCTCTGATACTTTTCCCACTTCTATGATGGTATGATAAACATTCTGGAAGGCCACATGCTAGGTAGCTGAATAGAAAGATAAACAAACAACAACAATAAGGAAAGGAATAGAGACCCATCCCAACACCCCCTACTCCCACCCCCAGCAAAGTCTGTTAGAAGTCTCTCACAACTTGACAGTCAGAAATTCTAATACAACTAACAAAAGCTATTTTATGGGTTGCCCATATATATAAACAGCATTCATTCCATATAAAGATATTTCATACCATAATGTTAAACCACTAGTGAATCACACTGAAGATCTAAGCATATCTGACCCAGTACGGACTTTCCCAGATATAAACCTAAAGCTTTCCCAGAATCTTACAAAAAGACTAAAAGCTACATAAACAGGAAAAGACATGTTTTAACCTCATTATATAACCTTGAGGCCAATAGATTTACCATATCAAATTTTAATCCTATCCAAGGCACCTCAGGAGCCACACCATGATGTCATTTCCAAAAAGAAAAAAAAAAGTGCATGAAAAATGATGATACTCAGAAGCTTTTTCAATGTAATTTCAGGAGATATCAAAATCAATAGATATGAATGAGGCCTATTTCAACTTTCTTTTGAGATCCCACACCTATATTTTTGTGTCGACTATCCTTACCTTGAGACTTGTCTATTGTCTGCTAATGATAGTGTTTAAGTCTATGCTAAAATCTCTTCTGAATAAATTCTAAGCATGTCAAATTGGATCAGCATGAAATCCTCTTTCGAAGGACTTTAACTAGTCCCAGGTTCATCTGAGTAGAGGTCTCTGAAGAACTCAGCTGCCTCTCTAGGGACTAACTTACTTTTCTACTCTTCCTTCCTCCCTGCAACAGAATGTGAATGGCACAAGCTAAAAAGTAAGTTTATGATCTCAGCTTATCTAGTCATCCAAAGCATAGGCTGTGGCATTATGACACTGAAGGACTGGTTGGAACACACCTGAGTTATGGAACAACTAAGGAATTAAGGAGCAATTAATGAACAACTAAAGAATTTCAGACCAGTCAAATAGGATTGGTAAAGAATCTTCCAGAATTTAGTGCTAAGATATCTTCACTTTTTGTTTGTTTGTTTCTTTGTCTTGTTTTTGTCTGTTTGTTTAAATAAAATAAAACTTTCTATATAGAGTTGATACTGTGTTCCATTTTTCTCTTCAGTGTTGTCTTCTTAAATTTATATACCACACATTTCTTTGTAAAGTCTCCTCCTGTGAATCTATTGTACCATTTGTGTGTGGGGTGAGGGGGATGAAAATCTACAGGGTCAATGATATTTCTTGTAGGATTTTGTTCTGTTGGCCATTGAGTGTGGAGAACATTCATAAAACCTACCTAATTCTCTTTCACTGTCTATTAATTTCTGGCTCTACGTATTGTTAAATAAGATTTAAATAAAACGGTCTAAGAACGAATACCATATGACAAACATTTTCTTAGTTTTCTACAAAGAATGCCAAGCTTTAGCAGAACTATGTGGTATCATGGAAAAATGCAATTCTTGAGGAGGTTTTAAAGGTAATTTCTTTATTTGATAAAAATACAACAGATTATTTGTCAAAAAAAAAGAAAACAAGATGATGAATTTAAATTGAAAGACTATGTTATGTTAGCATAATCTTAAAGACACACTCACACCCTGCTAGCTTTAATTTCTACATCTGTTAAATGGAATTCAGACCAACTAAAGGAGAATTCAATGATCTCAGAAACATAATGCACCCATAATAAAAAGAATATGAATATTCACGGTTTCATAAGATTTGAGATTGTGGCAACGGAATAAAAATTGCAAAAGAAAGAAAACATCAAAAACATTTTTATTGTGCAATGTGATATAAGATTTATTTCTTTTCAAAGTATAAAATCATAATGCATGATAACTAAACACAATAATGGAATCAAAATATTATAAGATATAACTAATCATTTTAATCTCCTTATGGATCATAATTCTAGTCTATGAAATTTATTCTGACTGATTATTTGGAACATGATTTTGTAGATTTAGGATTTAAGGATGACTATTGAAATCAGATTATTCTTCTTATAAATTTATTAACTAATACAGTTAATTACAATACAGGCAATAAATTATGAATAAAAATGACCATAATAACCATCTTTCAATAGATAGGTTGATAAATTTAAGATAGAAATTTACCATCAGAATCTACCTCTATTAATAATGGAAATCACATTATATATGTGGAAAAATTTGGGGTGGAAATAAACTATAAAAGAAGCTTTAGATGCTCAAGTTTACCAGTTACTCCTATTAATGCTGTTTGAGTATGTTCCATAGAAAATAACTGACATATAGAAAAATATTACATTCCAGTTTTACTCACTAAACAACTGTTATTTTGGTAACCAAGTCTTCCAAGGTAGCAGTTATTTTAAGTAATAGAATTTTCAATACCTTTAAGATCTATTCAAAGAAATTAGTTTTATGGATCATGAGATGCTTCTACACCTGTCTCCTATGTATCCAACACACCCTTTGTCTTAATAGTCTATTTTATAAGAAAAATACATATTTCTACTGCTGAAAAGATTTCTTTTTTATAACTCTTAGAAAATGTTGCCTTTCTGGAGTTTATTTAGAAAGCATTTTCCAGCTGGGCTCCATTTTCTGAGCAACACAATATTATTCTCTTGCTTCCATTCCCACCAGGTGTTTTTCTTTTTCTGTTTCTTTCCCCCTCTTTTTCTTTATTTTTTTAAAAGAATCCTAGTTAAATAGTGTTTGTACACACTCATTTGGTAATTTCTTTCTGCTATTTTTAAGAGCACCATGTCGATATATCAAGTGAATAGTACAAAAACTAGTTCCCAGTGTTTTTAGATGGTATTTTGTAAAACTACAAAATACTGCTTAAATGGTTTTCAGAAGATAAAAGCTGTTTAACAGACAGCTGGGCATAATTAAGCACTTTTTTCTCAGTAAGCAACGAAGCCATACAGGAGGATGGGTATTGCAATTGCATTTTATGTAAGAATCCTATGAGCTATTTATCCTTGTCTGAAGTTCCATGATAAGCTGTCTTACCTGTTCACTTTCTTATACAACTTTCTGTCTTAAAAACCATGTAACAGTCGCATGCTATTACTAATCACATTTAGC
>JADRCD010231878.1:8874-22979 GCA_019843815.1 Montemys delectorum | reverse complement strand
CATGAAATGACTCTGATCTGTGTTTTACCGGGTGACTCAAGCTGCCGTTTCTCTTGAAGCCTGTGATAGCTTGGATATGCTCGCCTCAGGAGTGGCACTATTAGAAGGTGTGGCCTTGTTGAAGTAGGTGTGTCATTATGGGAGTGGACTTTAAGACCCTCATCCTAGCTGCCTGGAAGCCAGTATTCTGCTAGCAGCCTTCCAACTAAGATGTAGAACTCTCAGCTCTTCCTGAACCATGCCTGCCTGGATGTTGCCATGTTCCCACCTTGATGATATTGGACTGAACTTCTGAACCTGTAAACCAACCCCAATTAAATGTTGTCCTTATAAGAGTTGCCTTGGTCATGGTATCTGTTCACAGCAGTAAAACCCTAAGGCAAAGCCAGATCAAGTTACCAGGCAACCATCCCCAATCAAGGGATTGTTTGAGACCCTGCCTATCTTCCCTGGTTTCTTCTGTCCCTTGAGATTGGGTTTAATTTTGCCAGCAAGTATCAGGAAAGGTCAGCCCACATTAATTCTGCTCTAATATTATCTTTAAAAAAGATTTTGTCTAATGAGTCAGAGTTCTAAGGAAAAAACTGATGGAAGAGCCGATGACTTTATGTGGGGGGGGGGGGGGGGCTAGAGTTGGACATTAAAGGTTACTGTTGTGTAAAAAAGCAGGTAAGCATTCACTGCCTGCTCAGTGATAATCAAATGCCTTGGCATGGATGAGAAGGACTCCTAGTCCTCTTCCAATTCCAGTCCTTCCAGGTTTTGTGAACTTTGCTAAGCTAGTTGCATCAGTAAACTCAGCTTTTCTACCTATAAAGTAGAATAGCAAGCCATCCCCTTGCTCAGAGAGAATCAAGTGGAAGGATTCCTGGCAAGCCCTGGACTCTGAAACCATCAGTAATATGGTGAACACCTTTGCCTCCACCTCTGTGGCTTCCAACCTCTGATGTAGCAAAATGCTCCTCTGATGGGGCCTCCATCAATCCTGCAGCTTCAGATTCTTGTACATGCCATTTATCCTTTGTCTTGGTGAAAGTCCCAAGAAGAAGAGAAGATATACTCCAAGAACTGTTTACACAGTGCACAAAGTGAAAAAGAAGAGTACAGGAGAAAGCCCACTCCCCCTGGGCAGGTACCAGAAAAGATACATCTAGTTATAACTAGAATCTAAAGGCTATGCCTGGCACAGGCCAGGACTTTCAGAAAGGCATGTTTCCAGTGGTTAGAAACCTGTAGGGAGAGAAATAAATGTCTGACCACATTCTCTTCTGCCAGACATCTGCAGTGTTCCCATTTAGCCAACTTTAACTGAAATCAAGAGAAAAGAAGAGTCTATAGGTAGTACATGCATGCTAGCCTTCAGGCCAGAGGACTAGAAGAAAGAGACTTGGGCAAATGGAAGATACTAGCATAGACAGAAAACCATAGGGAATAGTTTAAGAACCTAGGACTCTGCTTGGTTTGTGTTATGCATATACCCTCCCATTTGATAATGTATGTAGCAGCCTGAGACCCTTACTATATGGACTGTTTACACAAACTCTCTGAACCATTCATCCAGCAACCTGTTAGCAGTATAGGACCCCCACCTGCTTTCAGTTTCATACATATTTTTCTCTGACCAGTGGAATGAGTTTCTATTTCCCCTTAACAATCATCAAAGGTTCCTCTTTCATGAACAGTTTCTATTCAAATATGTTTCAGAACATATCCATGAATGTTAGGAGGCAATCCAGCCTTGACTGATCTGGAGTGGATGCTCAGAAAGGCAAATTTTGTCCTCTGAGTAATCTTTTAGTGGGGAAAAACCCTATTTACCATCTTATGCCTATACATGAATGAGAATAAATATGATTAGAATTAGATGCATCATGGGGTGAAAAATGTACAGTACACAAAGGCTTATATCATTTAAAAATTTCAAAACAGAGAATTAGCCAGCCAGATGGCTTAGTGGCTAAAAGATCATAAAGACCCAAGCCTAAAGATCCAAATTCAGTTTCCAAGTCACACATGTAGAAGGAAAGAACTGCATCCTCCAAGTTGTACAGATGCACACAGACACACACACACACACACACACACACACACACACACACACACATAAAGAATCTGTGCCATGTCTCTACTTCTCTTGAAGTCTATAGAAGGAAGCTCTGAACAATGAGCAGGGCTCTCCAGTACTCCAGGGTCCTAGGTCGCTAACAGGTTGCTATATCCATGTGGCCAACTGTTGTTCTTCATAGCATATTTCTTTCTGTTCCTCAATATCGCTTCACTTTAAAATAGCTTCCTTGGTACTTGGCAAATCTGTGTGAGCCTTTATTTCAGTTTCTTGAAGAAGAGGCCGAGAACCTGGAAATACCCTGTGTATCCCTGGGGACAAGCTCTTTCCACTGCTGATTGTCTGCTTTCTCATTTTCCTACTTGATCTGGCCAGTCTCTCCTTTTGTTGCCCTGCAAGCCCAGCTAGGAACCTATCTGATCCCCTCCCCCCTTCTGGATGGCCTCCGAAGGCAACTGCTCTGGCTGGAAAAGTCATTTGTTCACTTCATGCAGATGTCACAGGAGCCATCAGAACACAGCCATGGGTGTAAAACAAGATTTACATTCCTGAACCCCTTAAAACGCAAGTATGCACAGGATACACAGGATGACTAGAAGCCCAGAATATATCTAAGCAAATCTCCAAAACATCACAAAGTTTGGCTGCCAACGTGAACAATCTCACTGCTGTGGTGTACAATGAGTGTGTCTGTCGGTTTACCTACACTGCTGTGGTTAGCCAGTGCTGTGGTTCAGTGTGAAATAGCCCAGACATCTGGTGAAGCCTCTCTCCCCATACAGAACAGGAATCAAGTGCTCGCCTCACTGCAGCGCTTAGAAGAACAGCATGTACTTCTCACAGAGCACCCTACGGGGCTGACAGTTTGACTCAGCACATGTTGGAAAACACTGGCTCAAATGAACCCAGAATCCATCCTTTATGTGAATATGACACCAGTGTGCTTCAAAAGGATTTCACTCCCACCGAGCGCTTGTGAAGACCAAAAAGAAAGAACATGTCAAACCCTGTTCCTTCACCTTGGGGATCATAAGCAATTTGCTTTTTTCCAAAGAGGTTTAAGAGAAAAGGTTGAAGGGAATTCCAGAAAGCAGAGAGCCCAACCTCTAATCCTAAACTGCAAGAAACTCTGAGCTCAGCAGAGAAAGCAGACAATATGGGCCTACCAGTACAGATACCATGACCAACACAAGTGACAGCGAAGCTCTCTAGTGTCTGAATGACCTGGGCAGTCTAGCCCTAAGGTGAGACCCCAAGGCAGTAAGGTAGAGTGAGGAAGAAGGCTGGAAAACCAGCCGACTGTGCCAGCTACAGCTGAGACAGATCCTCTCAGTGGGCCTAGCTGTCAAGAGGCAGCTAGAGAGACAAGAATGAAAATAGGTTGGCGAGAATATAGAGTTCTTGAGGTTAATGGGAGAAGCAGATGCTCCTAGGAAAATAAGGCCACTCAACTGTCCCATCATTCTTGAGAGCTAGCAGGAGAGTTTGTATCTGTGGAGTCCCGTTCCATGTGGAGCCTACTGGGAACTTATGGAGAATGTCAGAATAGGGCAAGAACAGGGAGATTTTCCTTCAAGAATCTACTGCCAGTAAGCAAGCCAGCCTATTGGTGGAAGGAAGCAAAAGACAGATGGAAAGGCGTGCAGAAACATCAGGGACCCTGTCTTTGAAAACAACTATGTATGGGGACAAATAGCTCCCTTCCAGTCAAGATCCCATACCTGGAGGGGAGAAGGAAATGACACAGCACTACTCCAGCAGGCCAGAACTAGAGCCTAGATGGTGCCTTCGGACTCCTTTATTACAGCTTCAATACTAGCGCCTCAACAGGCCTATGCATTGCAGGCTTGGCCTGAGGCCCACACTCTGCTTGGAAGTGATGGAGTCTTTAAGAGATGGGCCCTGATAGAAGGAAGCTGGGTCACTACAGCCCTGTCCTTATTGAGACCTTGGACCCTCCTCCTCCTCCTCTTCTTCCTCCTCTTCCTGCCTCCTTCCTTCTTCTCCCCCTACTCCCCCTCTCCCTCCTCTTTCTCTCCCCACCTAAGAACCTCACATTTGTTTTCCAACTACAGTGAAGTAAATAGGATACCTCCACTATGCACTTCAACCATGAAATACACTGCCACCACGGACCCAAAGCAAGAAGGCCTACTGACTGTACTGAAACCTCAGGAACAGAGACAAAATAGACCTGCTCACATCTCAGACATGCATTATAGTGAAAGATGAACAACACACCTTTCTTCCAAACCTCATTTCCAGCTATCTAGCTGTATCACACTGAGTTCCTTAGACCAGACCGCATGAAAACACATAATTAGCTTTTGAGTGTAGGGTCTCCTCCATGACTGCCTCATTGCTAAGTAGTATCCTTATAGGGGGTACATCCAATACAGCTGCACGGTGCAATCCTTTGCTGGTTCTTAGGCAGAATAGAAGTGACAGCTTTCAAGCCCCTTCAGAACATGTCTAGAGTAGAGAGGGGGGATACCCTTCCAAGATGGTCATATCAACATCCCTAAAGGCCTTTCAACTTTCTTCAAAAATATTGAGGACAAATCATTTCATTTTCTGCAACTGTATGACCTGTTCCATAGCATTGCATTGTGGGAAATTCTGTGAATATAAATAAGACTTTAAGTGTGAGAATGAATAAGTGTGTGTGTGTGTGTGTGTGTGCAGCTCCACCCCACATCATGTCAAACATATTAATACAAACCCATGTTTCACATACAAATCTTTACTTTTTGCTCCAACAGCATCTTGAAAGGATTTCCGTAATTTTGCTTTTGAAATGATGAACCTCCAAGTAACTCATTTAATTAACTATTGGCAACGATCTCCCGTCCCTTGTGCACACTCGAGAATCCTTTCAGAATGAGGAAATACGGCCTATAAATTATTTTCAAGTGTTATAATGAGTTCTTGAGTACTAAATTAAATAATAAAATGACATGTTGCATTTTTCACATATTCAGTTGGGCAGTTAATCATGGCAGAGCTGCAGTTTTCTTCATTTTGGGGGCTCATAAGTGGGATTGAGGTCATTTACACTCAGGGGCTCACAGATAATGAAAGCCCAAGGCGAAAGACTAAACATGGCAATGAGGAATAAAGAAATGGCCCTGGTGTGTTTAAGCATGTGTGTAGGCAGGTAGGTGGATATGTGAGGCAACAGAGAAGGGTGTAACTCTCCTCAAACCTTGGTTTTCCTCCTCTAGGGTAAAGGTTGAAGGTCAAAGCTGTTTCCTGTGCAGAACTATCCACACCACATTCGCAATGCTATGCATTCTGCTTGTTTCAGAAGACCCAACAAACCGGGCCAATGCATCCCATAGTCTTCTCAGCCTGTCCCTTCCCTCTCTGCCAATACCCAGTACAATTAGAGATGCCTATCAGGAATGCCAGTCCCAGAAGCAAGCATTCCTACAACTGCAGCTTATTACTGAAATACTGAGCAAGTTTCTTAAAAAGTCCAAAACAGTCAGCACAGAAGGAGGTCACTTTCATGAGCTAGGAAGATTGTCCAGTGAGTACAATAGTTTTCTGGGCAATTCATTTGACCTTAATTCAAGTCCCTAGTACCTATGAGCCAGCTTGATGGCTGCCATCACAGCTCAAGGCTTAGTAAGAAACCCTATCTCACAGAAATAAGACAGGGAGTGATAAGGCAGGAAGTGCCAACATCCTGGCCTCTGCAGTGTATAAGCATGGTACACATGTGCACACACATGTGCATACACACACATGCATTATCATTATTATTATTATCATCATCATCATCATCATCCACAACCACACCTCCAAAATAAACAAACAATGTTAAACAAGTAGAATTCAAAATATCATCAGTCCCTTATGATGGTTAATATGGAGAGTTAAAATGACAAGATCACCTAGGAGATACACTTCTGGCATGTCTGTAAGGACTTTTCTAGCTTGGGGTAATGTAGGTGAGAAAACACACCCTAACTGTGAACAGAACCATGTTGTGGGCTAGAGGCCCAGACTGAATAAAGAGGAGAAATTGAGCTGAGCACCAGCGTTCATCTCTCTCTGCTTCCTGATTGTAGAGGTGATGTGACCAGTCGCCTCCCATTCCAGCCGCCATGGACTGTAACTTCAAACTGTGAGCCCAAATAAACCCTGGCTTCTTTAAGTTACTTTATTCCAGTGCTTCTGACAAAGCAACAAAAGCAACTGATTGATTTGTAATAGTTTTTTGGGGGTTTTTTGGGGGGGCTCCAGTAATGAAATCAAATCTGTATATCCAAAGCAGACAAGAGTGTAAGCTGACATCACATAATATAAGCTGACATTAAGCTTTAAGGCAAACTGCATGCACAGCATCTCACGTGGTGGCCTTCCAGGTCCAACACAGAGCACCAGCAAGGACAGGTTTCCTCACCATTATCAAGCTGGAAAACACTGATAGACGGCAAGGAGGTATAATCACCTGGCTTCCTGAAAGCTGGTGCTTCACACACTTTCTGGAATCACCCAAGTAGTTCATTAAATGCCAATTTCAAGGTCCCTCTTCTAAATAATTCTGAGTTATATAGCTTTATTGGATCCAAGGAGTCTGGACTTCTACCAAGTAGCATATATTGTTTGAGGAGATTCTTCTAGGAAGGGTACAGAACACTGTGTTGAGGAAAATTGTTGTCCACGGTGCCCAGAGGTTGCGGGAAGTTTCAGAGATTGTCAGACCCTATATAAGGTATATTACAGTTTTCCTATAAATATACACCTGTGGTAGTTCAATGCATAAATTAGACACAATAAGACATTGGCAACAATAAATAAGAACAAAATATAATAACTAATATTAAACAATCAATTTTAAGAATTCAATTAGAAGAATAAAGAACAAACACTGCAGCTGGTCACCACTCACACAATCTAAGGCCTAATTAAGTGAAATAAGGGTTATTTAACACACTGAGCTGCTCTTATTCAAATGATAGCCGAGATGACCACTAAGTGAGTAATGTCTAAGTGGACACAGAAGACAAGGGGTGAATCATATACTTGGTAACTTGTAGAAAAAAAATATATCATTCACAGTAACAATTCCAATACACATTATACAACATGCAAGAAATTGTCAGATAATATTAGCTGGTCCAGGGTTCAAACATAGTTACCACCCAGAAAGCTCACATCAGGATTATGTCTGTAAAGAGTTGGACTCAACATCTATACTAATAATAAAGGGATTGTTTTCCCTTTCTTGATGACTTCTCATGCACTGACTAAGGGAACTGTCAGCACAGTGACATGACCTTATGACTCTTAGTTACAAAAGCCTGATCACACATTCTACCTGCACATTTCATGCTCCTGCGGACTCCAGTATGCCTCTGAGTTTTGGCAAGCCTTGGTTTGCTGAAGTCTGGCTGGGTCATGATTATGATACAAGTCAATATTCACAAATGTAAATCAGTCTTTTACAGGGGAACTTCCACTCTGGTGGGAAAGGGGTATTCTTGGGGTCATCAAAGAAAGTGTCCATACTTCAGGAGCCTGCTAAGACATGGCTCTGACAGAGCTGCACATAAGGAGTGATTGTGTGGGCTCAGAATTCACCTCCAGCCTTGGAACTGGACCTCATGACTCGCCAGAGGTGCTGCGCAGGAACCAGAAGGCTGTCACAGTGTAGCCTCTGCAGAGGGTTCCCCAGCCGTGCCTGGCATTGATGGAAACAGTGCCCTTCCTGGCAAAACATAGCCTCAACTGTAGCTTCCAGGCTCCAAGCCTTGGTCCTCAATAACCTGGCCACACTTCCCTCATTGGCCAGCTGGTTCTGCCACACTTTCCTCATTGACCAGCTGGTTCTGCCACACTTTGCTCATTGGCCAGCTGGTTCTGCCACACTTCTCTCATTGGCCAGCTGGTTCTTAACTATCCTTTAACCTTCACTTCTGGGAAATTCCTCTGGAGCCCAGGGCTAGAGAGCTAAGTTCTGACTTAAAACTAAAGTCGGAGTTAAATTCTGTCCCTCAAGTGACAGAGATGGGGTCTTTGGGAGGTGATTGGAGCAGGAGCCTTTGTGGAGGGGATTCACACTCATTTATGGGGGGGGGTCGGGCGAAAACTGCCTCATTGTTTCTCCATACAAGGCATAGAAACAATGCCATATAAAAGGCAGGAAGAGGACCCTCACTGCACACTGAATCTCCTGGCACCTTAATCTTGGACTCCACTGCATCTAAAGAAGGTAAGGAATGAATTGCTGGTGTCTACAGGATGCTTATCTATGAAACTTTGTTACCATATCCCAATTAGACTAAGGCACCCAGAATGGGAGATCACCCCCAAGACTCCCTCAAGACAACATGACACCCTGTCACAGTTGACTTTTGGCTCTCCCATAAATAACACTGTGCTAGAGATCCTCTCATGCTAGATGGTTCTGTGCATCTTCAGTAGGCAGCAAAGGGTCTCAGCTGAGCAGGGCCATTGCTAAGGAAGTGGGCATGGGGCTCTCGGGTGCTGAGTGTTAGCCTGTGGTAAAGCAGGCCTCTCCACGGATCCCTGGACCTGGATGATCTTGAGACTGATTGTTCTGAGGGAAACATCATGGCCACTGTGCTTTTCCCAGAAGAGGTGAGCATGGCATTTAAATGCACACTGTCATGTTTCTGCCATTTGGGCCTGTCCTACCAACCTGCTCTTTTGCTTGCTATAGAATAGAACTCAAGGAGGTGTATTTCAAGATAGGAAGTAAGTCTAGGATTGGATGCAGCCTGGGAGGAGGGTAGGTAATCTGTTCACCTACAAGAAGGAGCTCCACCCCCCTGGGCCCCTCTTTCTCTCCCGCCTTCCCTGAAATTAAGACATAGTTTGTTTCAGAGAAATCCCTGTAGTTTTGCAGTGAATCTCCTTCTTTTCCCCTTGTTCTGATTTGATTTGTTTCTTCCCCTGGCAACCAGCATGCCTGGCTTTAAACAATTCTCACCGGTAGATCACAGGTTACAACACTAAGGTACTAGGAGATTAAATAGTTCGCCCCACTGCATAAACTGAAGAGTGGCCGGGTAGAGAGCCAGGCCGTGGGCTCCCTGGCCTTGTTTTCTATGCAGAGCCTTGTCAAGACATTCTTCAGGGGTTCTAAGACTATTTCTGAATATGTTTATTCTTTAAAGAAAATCACTCCATCAAAATTGCACTAGATCAGAACAGCAGGGTTGCAGGAAATACTACTTATAGACACCGAATCTATAGCGCTCATCTGGCTGTGACAGTAACGGCAGCAGTAACAACAGTTATCATTCACCAAGCTTTCATTATGTTTTCAGCTCTGTGATAAACATGTTGAATACATTTTATCACATTCATTTTCTCTGTTTTTAGTTGAGAACATTGAGTCTCAGAGAGTTGCATGACTTACCTAAGATCTTGGGGCCACTAAGGAACTGTCTATGGCTCAAAGCAGTTCTATTCGTCCATCTATCCATTCATCTATATAACTATCTACCCACACATCCATCATCTATCTATCTATCTACATCTATATCTATCACCATTCTACTCCAGAAGTGAATACAAGAGTACAGACACAACTAATCAGAAGCCTAAAGAAGGTAGGAAGGAGGGAACATGTCATTGCTGCTATTATAATCGTGTTCAAAAGACTTTGACCACCCCAGGGAGGTCAGGATGTGGCACTGGTGAAGTTTTCACTAAAAGACAGAAATTCAAGTGTGAGTTGAGCCACTAATAGAAAATACGGTGTTGACTGCATTCAGCAGAGAGCATGAGCTCTAAATTGTCCTCCCAAAGCCTGGTGCCAACAGGCCCCTGTGATTTATACCTCAGAGTCACACAGAGCCTGCAGGCACCAACTCTGCAGAAGCAGAGAATAGATGGACTGCCTTGGGACGACTTCCCTGCACACACCACGCTTCCTTAAAAGGCCTCCACAGTGTATGTACAGTTCTGACACAAGGACAGAACTGAATCATAGCTGGGCCTCTCGTCCCCCTTATATGGTCAAGGATCACAATGGCATTCTCCCTTCTAATTTATGAAGCAAAGGAACGGAGGAACGCTGATCAGGAGCTGTGGGGACGGTTCAGCAGGGACGATGGAAAGTTCCTCCTGCTGCTGAGGGACTCACAAGAGCAAGTAGGCAGAACTTGTCCCTCCACAGTTGTCTGCTTTTAACTATGGAGAATCGACACTTCGTCCTTCTCTCAAATGTCAACATTTCATGAAGCCAAAGACCACGCAGGGCTCCTCACACACACTGTGAAGGTTAAAAGTAAAACAGGCACAGGTATTTCTACCCTTTGGCCTCCTTAGGAGAGCTTTCTGCCGACCCATGCTCTGTGTCTCTGTGGAACACGTACACAGAAATGCATCCACAGATACATTCGTGTGACATCCACAGACATGCACCCATAGAGACATGCAGACACACCAACTCATACAGACTTACATAAAAACACAGACTCACGCCAATGTAAGTATGTCAGTACAGACAAAGCCAGTTAAGCATCTGACAAGGGACAATTTTGTTTTAAACAGAAGACAGAAGTTAGACAAAGGACCATGATACTACAGAGTTCTTTTTATCTAAAAGGCCTCAGCTGTGTTGTTAGAATTTAGGAATCCAAAGTTTCTAGCTAAATTCAGTCCTAAAATTGGAACTAATAAAGATAGGGGCTACAGATACAATGCAAAGGTGTGGGAATTCTCACAGCAAGTTGCTTGAATGTAATCGAGCATAAATTACATTTTCATTTAACCTATCTTAACCATTGTGGTCATTACTTTTAGTTAGTCAAGACTCTGAAGTGATCTGATTGATGTACACTCTGGACTAAATGATCAAATACTTGTGCAAATGTGGTAGAACATGCAGAAGAGAGGTTCCAGGGAAATGGTGTGCTCCCTACAGTGACTCACTGTATATGGATAATTCCTATGAGAATAGGAATTATTCCTGTCTACAAGATCTTTAATGATCCATTCTAAGGATGATGACCTCGTGGGTTAGTTATACCCAGGCCTCAGCTCTTAAAGGCTAGACCACCTCAATACTGTCACACTAGGAACCAAGCTTCCAAAAACTTGAAACATAAGTTTCATACTTAAGCCATATCCATAGCAGAGCGAAGGTCTTAAGGCTCTTCTATCTTCTAGTGAGAAAAGCAAAAGGACCAGGAAAGAGCAACTTCTCTTGAAATCTTCTCTCAACTTCCATGAGGGAGAGTTCTTATCCATCCGCATATATTTGCTAGGTCAATGCTTTTTCTCCCATATACCCAAAGCTCTGGTCACGCCTTCCTGTTCACAACCCAGATCTATCCGAACACTCCACGGGAATGTTTCAAACCCACAGTGATAGCTGGAACCTGTTGTTTTTCCCCTACCAATCCCAACTTCTGCCTGAGAAACAAACACACCTAGGTTACTTCTGAAGAATTTTGTTTGATCACTATTACTCAAGGCAGTCTCTCCTTTCCCATGCAAAAAAGAGTGGGCATGTGACCCTCCTCTGAGAAGATGCTGAATCTCAGTTGAGGTGAAGATGGGGCAATGTATTATCTCTCCCTTCCCTGGTCTGGAAGGTGGCACCTAGGGTCTTGTTATTATTATTGTTTTCTAGCTCATTCTATTGATGATGACTTTATCCTTTTATCACAATCTTGTGAGTTCACCTAAAATTGATTTTATGACTTGCATCCAAAGAACGCTACCTGACATCTTCTTCCTGACCCTATATTTATAAATATCTACACATTTAATCCAATCCACTACAAGGGGGAGTTGGTGTTAAACATCTCCCTTTGGGAAGTAGAGCAGATACTAAGACCTTACAATCGGACGGGGGTCGGGTGGGGAGTGGGTGTCTGTGTGGTGGAAACCACCATCCCCTCAATACCACATCCATAGTCACTCCAAATTGCCCAGAATTTCTGCCTTTGATTCCTCAAACACACCATTCCCAAACTAAATACTTAAGATTCTATCTCTGCAGCTGGAAATAGAAATAATCACAAACGCGCAAAGCAAAGTGATTCAGTCAACTCTTGTAAGCAGTGCACACAACCCTTCGAGAACCAGTAACAAGAGGCTCTTGGGCTTTGCCGTATCTTCACAAGAAGATGGATTGTCCTGCTTGTCAGTCTGTGTTTGTCTCCCTGGGACAGCACCATGGTCTCCGACATACAGTACATCTGCATGTGATTTCCACATAATGGGAACAAGGCTTGGTTATTTTAAAGCCACAAGTACCATTAAGGCCTTTCTGCCAAAACCCATATTTCTCTTTTGTTACAAAGCTATACAAATATTTTTGTGTTTTCTGTTTAACTTGGCAGCATGGTACACTTTCAGATTCCCTACTGCTCTTGCTTTGAAACAACTGCCTGTCTCTTCCTGCAAGTTTCTTGCTATTGATGGTGATCTTCCAGAGTAAGTTCAGCTTTAAGGAATTTTTTGAAACTCTGTTGTTCAAGATGGCCATGCCTGGCATGTGCCCAGAGAAGTGAGGGACACCACCTGGACAGCACACTAGCATTATGAGCAAAGATTTAAAAATATATTTCAATTTTAATGTCTTTTAAACACACACACATATATGTAAAAGGAGGTCACATGTGGAGGTCAGAGGACATCTCAAGGGCATCATGGGTATTAGTTCTCTCCTTCTACCATGTGGGTTCTAGGGCTACAACTCAGATGTCAGGTCTTCAGGCTGGGTAGCAAGCATCTTTCTCTACTAAGTCATTTTGCTAACCCCATGTTTGTGTTTATTACTTGTCTTATTTGCCTCTCTCTCCTCTTCTCTTCTCTTCTCTTCTCTTCTCTTCTCTTCTCTTCTCTTCTCTCTCTCTCTCTCTCAAGTTTTTCGAGACAGGATCTCCTTTCCCTGGCCATCCTGGATCAAGCTGACCTTGAACTCAGAGATCCACCCGCCTCTGCCTCCCAAATGCTAGGAGGAGTAAAGATGTGCACCACCGCCACCCAATTTGTTTTTTCTCAAATTAACTACAGTGAAATTGCCTTTTGGGGATGTCCTGTTTTTCTCAACTTTGGCCATAGGTTGATTCACATATCCAGCAGCACAGTTAGGGTACAGAGCATTTCTGCCATGAAAGGGAAGCCTTTGTGAACTCACAGCTTACTGTGTCCGTGTATGCATGTCCTTATGTTTTGTCAAATGAACTCATACAGTATACAACATCTGAGTCAGGTCCTTTTGCTGGGCAAAATCCCTTAAGATTCACGCATCCTGGGCACACGGTTAGTTCAGTTCTATTGTAGAGCATTGTATGCGTATATCTATTCACTTGTTCATCTATTAGATAGGGTTTGGCTCTTTCCTGCTTGGAACTATTATTATGAATGATCTGTTATAAATATTTGTATACAAGTTTTATGCGGGTATAAGGTTTAATTCTCCAGGGTATATACACAGGAGTGAGATTACAAGGTCATATGGTAAACATTTGCTTAACGTCATAAGCTTTGGCCACTAGTTCCCACAATGGCTTTCTTTCTATCCTATTTACACTCCCACAAATGTCACACTGAGTAAAAGTCCCAGTGGCATGTAGATTCATCAGTACCTGGTTTGGTATTAGCACAAATTTTTCATTTTGCTATTCTAATTGTTCTGTAGTAGTTCTAATCTGGTTGCATCTCTTTCTGTGTGCCTATTTGGGGTCCCTGTATCCTCTCTAGTCAAGTGTCCATTCAGATGGTCCAAACAACTTTTCCTTACATAGCTGTATTAACTCTTCCATTCTCCTGAAGACATTGTGCTTTCTACCCATCAAAAAGCATGAGTTTTCCAGCAGACTCCCTTTCCCTTCTCTTCCCTCCTCCTTGAAGGGTTGGCCTTCTTTCTCAGTCTTCCTCTTCCTTCTCTTTCTCTCCCTTTTTTCCTTCTTGTTTCTAATTTTCTGTGATTTTTTTTTTAAAAAGATAATGCTGCAAATCCAACACAGGGACTCCCTCATACATTCAAACCCAGCACACTAACATGAAACTCATCTTCAGTCTTCATACACTCTAACTCAGC
>JADRCD010231877.1:0-10526 GCA_019843815.1 Montemys delectorum | reverse complement strand
AAAGCATCGTGCAATACACGCATCTCTCCAAAGCATCGTGCAATACAAGCATCTCTCCAAAGCATCGTGCAATACAAGCATCTCTCCAAAGCATCGTGCAAGCTTTCCCTCACTGATACTCTTCCGCTGGTGAAAGGGGCACTCACCGAGAGCTGCTCTTTACAGGGTGGCTTAGTTCTGGATTTCCTAGGCTTCTTGGACTTCAAATGGGATCTCTGGTCTGTTCCAGACATAGAGTCCTTCTGTTCTCTCATCTCTGCACACTTCTTTGCCTGCTTCGTCCTGAGAAGTTTCACTCTAAGGAAATGTGTTTCTGATCAGTTCTCTGCATCCCAACATGGGCTCTCGTTTTGATCAGCTTCCAAGTCTGGAGTCTCAGCAGTACTGCCAGCTTGTTGTTTTATCTAGGGACAGCCACCCAACTTCTCTGCAACTTGTTCTCTTAACTACTGAGCCATCTCTGCACTTCCTTGTCATTTGTTTGTTTGATTGATTGATTATTTATTGAGACAGAGTGTCATGTATCCTCCCAAGCCAGCCTTGAACTCACCACATTAAGAATGACCTTAAACTTCTTATCTTCCTGTCTCTACCTGCTGAGTGCTGGGAATATGGGCATGCACCATCACACTCAGATTATGCAGTTCTGGGGAGGATCAAGCCCATGGCCCCAAGTATGCCAGGCCAGCACTCTACCACCTGAGCACTATTCCCAGCCCGTATTTGCCTTTGAACCAACCTCATCTTCATGCGGTACCACTTTGCTCCTCTTCTCCTCTCTCCCTGATAGACAGCCACCTAGTCCCAATTACTATCCTTCTCACTGCCAGATAGTACCTGAGGGGGTCAGGCCCTTATGATGGCATTAGTGACTTTGTGAGAAAGGGTGCTTGCTCTGGATCTCAGCTTGTGATATACCAAGAAGGCCCTTGCCGGATCTAGATGCCAGCACTGTGCTTTTGCACTTCCCCGGCCTCTGGAGCCCTGAGACAGGTAAACCTTTGTGCTTCATACATTAGCTCATCTCAGCTGTTTTGTTGCAGTGATATAAAATGAGCTAAGACATACTCACATGAAGGGGAGGAGGCAGAGAAAAAGTAGTGTGATTGCCATGCCTGAGTAGACAACACCCCGTAGCAGAGCTTCCAGGAAAATCTGGGGAGCCCAAGGGCCCCTTTCTGGAAGTAGAAGGCATTTCAGTAAGGCTTTCTTTTTATAGGTTAAAAAAAAATTCTCTAAATTACATTTAAGTGTGTGTGCGTGTGTGTGCATGTGTGTGTGTGTGTGTGTGTGTGTGTGTGTGTGTAGCATCGCATGCACCACAGTGTGCATGCAAAGGTCAGAGGACAAGTTGCAGTAGTCTGTTTTCTCCTTCCACCGTGTGGCACCTGAGGCTTGAACTCAGGTCGTCAGCCTTGGCAGCAAGAACCTTCCCTGTTGAGCCATCTTGCATTCCCTCAGGAAGCCTTTAAGACCTCAGATTCAGATTCCAAGCTGTGCCCCATCTTCTGGCCTCAGTGCCAGTCCCTCCCTGTTCACTGCCCTCACCCAGTCTCCAAGTCCCTGCACGCACTTGACATCAGTAGGATGCTCAGACCATGGATTCCATGTTGGTTCTTCCCCTCACAGAGAAGAACTGTGCCCATTTCTGGGTACTTGGCCAGGCTGAGGGTGCTGTTGTCCCAAGGACCAAGTGTGGTAGAGGTCACCTGGAGGTGGCCATGTCCACTGTTCACATCCACAGGAGCACTGTCCACCCACCACTGCACAGAGGGTGTGGGGATCCCATGGAAGGCACAACTGCACCGCAATGTCTTCTCTACAGAGCAGAAGGAGTTAAGAAGTCTGGCAGGTTCTGTGGAGAGGGAGGGTCAGAGGTCAGGGGTCAGGGGTCAAGGGTCAGGAAGGAGACCCGCCTTTCCTTTTTCATCTTCCTTCAGGACTCAGCCTTCTTTTCAATGTTTGCCACACTGGAGGTGAAACTCAAGGCCTCCCCCATGCTAGATAATGCTTTACCACTGAGCCACACTCCCAGACCCTCACTGGGGGACTCTAGGTAGTTACTTTCCTGCTGAACTGTGCTCTCAGAGCCTTCCTGGGGGAGGGGGAATTTAGGCACAGAGATGATGTCTGATCCAGAAGGTCTTTCTGTCCTATGCACCCTTCTCTTCTCTTTCTTCACAGTCCCATCTGCAGCTACCCTGACAACGCTAGAAGTGCTGCTCATCCGACTTACCAAGCTGTGGATGTGGCAGGTCCATCTCTAACAGCAAGAATTCCCAGGCGTACAATACTATTCCCCATGGGGAATGAGTTGATGACAACTGAAAGAAGATGAGGAGGTGGGTGAGTGGAAACGTCCTTGCCAAGCAGGTACTTGAGACCCTCTTGGTCATCCCAAGCATTGGATGACCCGGAGAAGCAAGAATCATGTGAGACAAGATGCTTGGGGATAGGAAGCCTCCACTAAGATCCTCTGTGAAGCCCTGATACTGTGTATTGGGGTATGTCAAGCTCTCAAAAGCTAGTAGGGATGCATGGAAGGATGGTTCACCATGCAGAGATGAGATCAAGACACGTGGCTTTTTCCAAGTCTTCCACTGGGACTATTTAAGAAATGGCCATGTTGGGAATGACTGTAGGCCAGGTGACCATGGAAGAGGCCTCTGTCGTTATTGAGAAAGAACTATGTACTTGAGTTGAAATGCGAGGGATAGGAGACAGGATTCAGAGGGCTGGGTAGAACTTAGACTTTTTGATGTTCCTTGCACTGTCCAGAAATGAGTCTGAGTAAATCAATCAGAAGTTCATAGGCAGATGTGGTGGCTCACACCTGTGATCATATCACTTGGAAGACAGAAACAGGAAGGCTGCTGTAACTGGCTGTAGAGGCCAGGCTAGTCTCTGGCTCCTGAGTACCGGGATCACAGAAAAACCAACAAAGAATGATTGCTCGCTACCCAGGTTTCTTGGTCACAAACCTTCCTTGAGTTCATAGGGAAGACAAGCCTCATTTTTGTACCGTCAACCTTTTCTTTCTTTGTTTGCCAGCTTAAAACCTCACTCTGGATATTGGCATAACCCAAATCTACATCCTGGCCCAAGCTTTGCCTATAAATCACCACATCACTCTGATCAAATCTCTCTCCAACTTTGTTTTCAGCTTCCCATCACGTGGATGGGATTTGCTGCTGGAGATGTAGGGGTTGAGCTGGCTTTGTAATTGTGATTTCTTCCTGCTCTTTACTGCCTGCCAGGCTTGAAGGGGTACAGCTCGGATGGCTCCTCATGGATCACTTCCTGGTTTCCCTCTGCTCATCACTTCACCTCATTTTACTTCACGTCTTAGTCTCAGGGCTCCACAAAATTGTTATCCCTCAGCAC
Source organism: Montemys delectorum (assembly GCA_019843815.1). Taxonomy (NCBI): domain Eukaryota; kingdom Metazoa; phylum Chordata; class Mammalia; order Rodentia; family Muridae; genus Montemys; species Montemys delectorum. The sequence continues at coordinate 7,142 of JADRCD010231877.1, read as the reverse complement.
ACTTCTATCTGCCTGTCTCCTTAGCCCTCTTGCTAGCCAAGTGCTCTCCAACTGTTAGGGGTTTTTTTGTTTTGTTTTGTTTTGTTTTGTTTTTTGTTTGGTTTGGTTTTACATGGAGTCTGATGTAGCCCAGGCTGGCCTTTTTATGTAGTCGAGGATAATCTTGAAATCCTGATTCTCCTCCCTTCACCTCCAAGAGTTAAAATAATTAGCGTGTAATTAGAATTAATTTACGAAGAAACTAGTGGGAGCCTAGTTAATGTATTAACCTGGCAGGTTATGACAAATATGGATTATTGGATTTCTGATTTACAAAGCTAGCTCACATGGGCACTAAACTGATCATTAACTCACAGGCTTCTTGCTTGTTCTATCAGAATGGTGATCTACTAGTTTCTTTTCTGGTTAACTTGGTAGCACCCTGAAAGTGACTGAGGGCTGACAGGATGAAGAAGAGCGTGACAGAGACAGGACGAATAAGTGACAGAGGGATGACAGGTTGGCCGGGTGACCAAGGGGAGCAAGACGAACAGCTGACCAAGCGCTGAGGACTGACAGGCCGGCTAGCATAGAAAGAGGCACCCGGCGAACCGATCCATGTGCAGTCGCTCTCTGCCGATCCAGAACTGGCTTTGGATGAACCAAGGAGCTCGCGGTACCTCGGTGCTGAAGTTGCCGAGCGGCCTAACCGCTCTGTGCTCTGTGGCTGCCTCGTGAGAGGTCCAAGGATGCCACCGACTGAGGACGACTTGATAAGGGAGAAACTCCATGTCCCCAAGAAGCTCATTAGGGACAAACAATGTCCATGCACAAGAATTCCAGAGATCCTCCCACAGGTCCAGGCTGCCTGTCGTCTTCTCTCTGCCAGGCTCTAGCCACAAGAGGGCCGAATGAGTCTCTGCAGTATGGCGGGGGGCGGGGGGACGCAGGCGCGTAATTCTGTATGTCATTATATCTGTATGTCAGTCAGTGATCTGGTAAAGTAAAAGCACCTTACCCAGCAGCCAACGAATAGCTGTGCTCCTACGCTACAGCCAATCAGCAAGGTTATGATGCACGGCCACCACCGTCGGGAGTCGCACGGACAAGTCCCACCCCTTTGTTGTGTCTCTGAGCCAATCAGAAGCTACGATGAGACTCCGGAACTTTGGGGCACGAGTTTCCTCAGCAAGGCCTTTCATGACCACTCCCATCAAATCACACCTCTGGCCTCCAGTCTGGCTTACTTCCTTTCTGGTTGGTAATCTCTTCTTGCCTTTCCTCTACTTTACTCGGTACACATACTTTCTGACCCATTTCATATTTTCAAAAATGCTTTTTTGGCTAAAAGATTATATTAAAATTTTGTGTTTATTGACTGCCTCACTAAGACTACATACCTTGCAGTTCCTGTCATTTTTTGTTGTTTTCCCAATTGTCTCTCTGAGTTGAAATACTGACTGTGCTTCATACACAATGAATACAGCTTTAATCATAGGCAAGGTGAGGGGGCAGGACATCAGCGGTTCACGTGCTAGTGTCTGCTTAACTTTCTAAGATCTGTCAGGTGGATGAACACTTTACAATGTGCTCCATATCGGCCACACATGATAAAAGTCATTTTATAAATTTAGCCATTCTGGGGAAGGGGGAGAGAGAGAGGGAGAGAGAGAAAGAGAGGGAAAGAGAGAGAGAGAGAGAGAGAGAGAGAGAGAGAGAGAAGGAGGGAGGAAGGGAGACTGTCTCACTGAAATTTTAATTTGCATTTGCCTGAGAATTAATATAACATTATCTTATATTCTGTTTTTTAAGTTAATTATTCACTTATTTTACACCCTGACTGCAGTTTCTCCTCCCTCGTCTCCACACAGTCCTTCCCCCCTTCCTCAATCTGCTCCCCCCCTTTTTTTTTTTCAGAAAAGGAGAGGCCTTCCATGGTTATCAACCAGCCTTGGCATATCAACTTGAAGCAACACTAGGGTCATTTGCTATTGAGACTAGATGAGGCAGCCTAGTAGGGGGGAGGGGTTCCTAAGGCAGTCAACAAAGTAAGAGAAGTCACCTGCTCCTGCTGTTAGGAGTCCCACATGAAGATCAAGCTACACAACTGTTACATATGTGCAGAGGGTCCAGGTCTATCCCATGCATGTTCTCTGGTTGTCTCTGGTTCAGTCTCTGTGAGCCCCTATGTGCCCAGGTGAGTCGATTCTGTATGTTTTCTTGTGGTGTCCTTGACTCCTCTGGCTCCTACAACCCTTCCTCCCTCCTCTTTTGCAGAATTCCCCAAGTGCTACCTAATGTTTGGCTGTGGGTCTTAGCGTCTGTTTCCATTCCATTCCTGGGTGAAGCTTCTCTGATGACAATTGTGCTAGGCTCTTGTCTGCAAGTATAGCAGAAAATCATTAACAATGTGGGCTTCCTCTCATGGAATGGGTCTCAAGCTGGACCAGTCATTGGTTGTCTAGTCCCTCAATTTCTGTTCCATCTTTACCTCTTCACATCCTGTAGGCAGAGCAAATTATAGGTCAAGGTTTATTGTTGGGTTAGTGTCCCAGTCCTTCCATTGGAAGTCTTGCTTGGTTACAAATGGCCAGTTCAGGCTCCATGTTCCCCATTGCTAGGAGTTTTAACTGGGGTCACTCTCATAGATTTAGAAAGTACCTATTGTACTCTTTCTAGCTCATTTTAGAAATGTACTCCTCCAATTCTAGTTCTCTCTCCAAGTACTTTATTCCTCTGTCCCCATACCACCTGACCCCCCTGTTTCCATCCCTACCCCTCCTCCACATAGTCTCCCACCCTGTCCATCCATGATGTCCATTCTATTTTCCCTTTTTAGTGAGATTCAAACATGTCCTTGTTACTTAGTTTCTTTGGGTCTGTGGACTGTAGCATGGTTATCCTTTATTTATAGCTAATATCCACTTGTGAGTATATACCATGTTTGTCCTTCTGAGTCTGGATTACCTTACTCAGGATGATCTATCTATCTATCTATCTATCTATCTATCTATCTATCTATCCATCCACCCACTTATCTTCTTTCTTTCTTTATTTCTTTCTTTCTTTCCTCACTTTACATCCCAATCATTGTCCCTCCTCCTGATTCCCCCTCCCACAGCACACCCACACAGAGAGTCAACAAAAAAAGAGAGGATTTCAGACCAATTTCTCATGAACATTAATGCAAAAATACTCAATAAAATACTTAAAAACTGAATACAAAAACACTTCAAGAATATCATCCACTGTAATCAAGTAATCTTTTCCCAGAGATTCAAGAATGGTTAAACATATAAAAATTTATCAATGTAATCCATCATATAAAGAAACTGAAAGAAGAAAAAAAACATATGATCATCTCATTTGATGCTGAAAAATCCTTTGACAAAGTCCAATATCCCTTCATGATAAAAGTCTTGGAGAGATCAGGCAGGCAAGCAAGGCACATACCTAAACATAATAAAGGTAACACCCAGCAATTTGATAGCCAACATCAAACTAAATGTAGGGAAACTAAAAGTAATTCCACTAAAATCAGGGAAAGGCAAGGCTGTCCAGTCTCTCCCTACCTATTCAACATAGTACTTGAAGTTCTAGCCAGAGCAATAAGACAACTAAAGGAGATAAAGGGATTCAAATTAGAAAGGAAGAAGTCAAAGTGTCACTATTCACAGATGACATGATGGCATGCATAAGGGGCCCCAGAAACTCTTCCAGGGAACTCCTGGAATATTTTAAATGATAAACACCTTTAACAAAGTGACTGGACACAAAATTAACTAAACAAACAAACAAACCAGTAGCTCTCCCATATATATATATATATATATATATATGATGAAAGAAATTAGGGAAAAAACAACATCCTTTAAAATAGTCACAAATAATATAAAATACCTTGGTGTAACTCTAACCAAGTATATCAAGAACATCGAGTTTTTAAGGAAGAAAATGAAGCAGATATCAGAAGATGGAAAGATCTTCCATACTCATGGATCAGTAGAATTAACATAGTAAAACTGGAAGTCCTACCAAAAGCAATCTACAGATTCAATGTGGTTCCCATCAACATTTCACTACAATTCAAAAATCAATACTCAACTTTATATTCTGTTTAAAAATATTTATTATCATTGTTATTTATTTGTCTGTGAATGTCATATGTGTTCAGGTGCCTATGGAGTCCAGAACTGGGCATTCGATCACTTGGAAGTGGAGTTAGAGGTGGTTGTGAGCTGTCTATTAGGAGTGCTGAGAGCTATTATATTACAGACTTTTCCTGGGAAGATGCTACACAAATTTATACCCACCCTAGAAAGAAAGTCCACAACAGTCCTGAGCAACAAATGCACCAATGCCCAATTTGGTGAATCAATGAGTTTGTTTTATCCAGTTATGAATAGGAGCATACAATAAAATTGAAAGTATACTACATGTTTTAAATTTAAATGCCGTGTTTGTGTGTGTGTGTGTGTGTGTGTGTGTGTGTGTGTGTGTGGTGTACATGTACACTTCTATGTTCCATGTGAGTCCAAGTGCCTGGAGAAACCACAAGATGGCATCAGACCTTCTGAAGCTGGAGTTGCATGGTATTTTAGGCCAATTAATGTGGGTACTAGAAACAAACCTGGATCTTCTACAAAAATATTACATGCTCTTAACCAGCGAGCCATGTGGGATGTTAAGCAGAGAACTCCCACAATTAAATTTTAATGTAAAAAAAAAAAAAACAAGTAAGTTTTAAATGATTGTAGAATTGGGCAGCATTTAGTAGCTGTATGATATAAGACAAGAATGTAAAGTCTTGGGCTGGTGAGGTGGCTCAGCGGGTAAGAGCACCGACTGCTCTTCTGAAGGTCCTGAGTTCAAATCCCAGCAACCACATGGTGGCTCACAATCACCCATAATGAGATCTGGATGTCCTCTTCTGGTGCATATTGAAGACAAGTGTACTTATTTATAATATATAAATCTTAAAAAAAAAGAATGTAAAATCTCAATTTAAAATCCTCCTATTCTTTCTATTCCTATATAAGCAATATTCCACATATTGAATTTTCTTTTTAAAACAGATTTAATGGCACTTAAGATTGGAGAAAACAGTTAAGAAAAATATGAATGGAAAGGCTAGAGAAGCTTAGTAGCTAAGTTCACTGGCTGCTCTCCTAGAGGACTCAGGTTTGATTCCCAACACCCACATGGTAGGTCACAACTGTCTGTAAGTCTAGTCCCAGAAGATCTGACACCTTCTTCTGACTTCTGTGGGCACTGCATGCACGTGGTGTGCAAGCATAGGTACAGGCACTCATACACATAAAATAAAAAAATAAAATAAAATAAATCTTTAGAAATATGAATGGAAAATAAATGAATAACAGCACAATGAAGAAAAACAGGCAGGGCAGGGGAGCTGGGCATGGTGACTCAAACTTGTAAGAGTAGCATGTGGGTGACTGAGGCAGGAGGATTGCCACGAGTTCTACATTGGCCTGGGTTTCAGAGACTTTGTCAGGAGCCATCTAGGAGAGGCTAAAGGCTAGCAGAGGATCTTCCAGAGATGGTTCACTGTGGAACTAAGATGAATGAGCCCTTGGAGGCAAGCCCAAGGGACAAGTCTCAGGATGTGAGTCCTACTATTGTTATGCCTTTCATGTCACTATTAAATTAATCTAACAATCTGTGCACATTAGCCCACCCTATTGGGCAGGTTTTCTGTAGATCATTGAAGAGTACTTGTCTTGTAGTGATGTTATACAGAAAAAATACTCGATTTCTTCATTTCTAACAATTGAAGAGGGCACAACATCTGTCCCAATACCGGGAGTAACTGGGACCAGCGGGACCAGGCACACAGGAACTCTGCCAGCCCAGTGGCTCAGGTTTCTTCCAGTCTGTCTGAGCTGGTGCCCTGAGCAGACCTTGGGTGCAAGCTCCACAGCCAGTCCCACAACACCCAGTGGAAGCTCCACTCCCAGGCCCTCTAACACGCCCAGCATCAGAGGTGAGGAGGACACAACATCTGTCCAAATACCAGGAGTAACTGGTACCAGCTGGACCAGCCACACAGGAACTCCACCAGCCCAGTGGTTGAGGTTCCTTCTGGTCCCAAAACACCCAGAGGAAGCTCCACTCTCAGGCACTCTAACACACCTAGGATCAGAGGTGAGGAGAACACAACATCTGTCCCAACACTAGGAGTATCTGGGACCAGCCAGACCCAGGCACACAGGAACTCCGCCAGCCCAGTGGCTCGGGTTGCTTCCCATCTGTCTGGGCCGGCCAGTGCCCTGAGCAGACCTTGGGCGCAAACTCTGCAGTCATTCCCAAAACACCCAGAGGAAGCTCCACTCCCAGGTGCTCTAACAAGCCCAGGGTCACAGGATCCCAGAATCACAGGATCACAGAGACAGCTTGACTCTGAGGAGTTCTGACACAATCAGGATCACAGGAAGGACAGGCTCCAGTTAGATTTAGCAAGGGCAGGTAGTAGTAGAGATAACCAGGTGATGCAGGGCAAGTGTAAGAATATAAGCAACAAAAACCAAGGTTACTTGGCATCATCAGAACCCGATACTCCTACCATAGCAAGTCCTGGACACATCATCACACCAGAAAAGCAAGATTCAGATATAAAATCACTTCTCATGGTGATGATACAGGACTTTAAGAAAGACATAAAGAGCACCCTCAAAGAAATACAGGAGAACACAGGTAAAGAGCTAGAAGCTCATAAAGAGGAAATACAAAAATCCCTTAAAGAACTACAGGAAAGCACAATCAAACAGGTGAAGAAAATGAGCAAAACCATCCAGAATCTAAAAAATGGAAATAGAAACAATAAAGAAATCAGAAAGAGAGACAACCCTGGAGATATAAAACCTAGGAAAGAAATCAGGAGTCATAGATGCAAGCATCACCAACAGAATACAAGAGATAGAAGAGAGAATCTCAGGGGCAGAAGACACCATAGAAAACATTGACACAACAGTCAAAGAAAATGCAAAAAGCAAAAAGCTAACCCAAAACATCCAGGAAATCCAGGATGCAATAAGACCAAACCTAAGGATAATAGATATAGAAGAGAGTGAAGACTCCCAAGGTAATGGGCCAGTTAATATCTTCAACAAAATTATAGAAGAAAACTTCCCTAACCTAAAGAA
>JADRCD010231874.1:55151-71924 GCA_019843815.1 Montemys delectorum | reverse complement strand
TCCTCCTCCTCCTCCTCCTCCTCCTCCTCCTCCTCCTCCTTCTCTCTTTTTTTTTCTTTTCTGAGACAGGATTTCTCTGTATAGCCTTGGCTATCCTGGAACTCACTTTCAGTCATAATGTTCTGCCCAAATATCTGAGACTGAAATTTATAGACTTCAGTTTATTCTAATCTTCTTCTTAGATCTAAGCAATCTAAGATTGCAAAACTAAGAACAAATTCCTGTGATCTAAGCTACACAGGCTGGAAAGTTTTGTTAATGGCATCCCTAAAAAAAAACAAACAAACAAACAAAAAAACAACAACAAAAAAAAACAACAAAAAAAACCCTAGTGCAGGTAATTTTACTCAATCAGGTAAAAATAACTCAAAAAAGTCCATTATATACTACATTCAATAGAATGCTTAAATTTATAATTCATGTCCAGTATGTACTTCATACCAGCCAGGTAGCCACACTATTTGTATTTATATGCTTTTTGCTTCAGTTGGAATTGATCTTGTCAGTTTTATTACTGAGTCCCATCTTGTTAGATCCCAGTTTTCTATTCAGAGATTTCTTCAGCCTTTCATGACTACCTAACAGTGATATTCCTCTGCCTTTGAAATAATTCGTGTTTGCTTGGGTGTCAGTGTGTCGTTATTTCACATTATTTTGTCTCAAGTTCTACCCTTTATTGTTTTATTGTTACACCATGTCTGTGAGCCACCCAAAGAGTAAAAAATGGCTAAAGTCAATTCTGACTTCTATCGTCTATCCTTCTGAAAGTTATTCCTCTCTTAGACTTTTAGATAAAATACTATCTGAAGGCTGATTGTTAATTATAGCTACTTTCTCTAAACTCATGTTCTTATATAGTTTAAAATACATCATTATGTTTTTACCACTGTTTAGTTTGGGACAACTGTCAGTATGTCCAATACAGCTTATTTACTGGAAAAACCTTTACATTAGAAAATATTTACATCATTTTATAGCATATTTATGTATGATGATAGGGAAAAAGTTCTGAGGTTTTACTTAGTACTCTCTAATTTGTATCTTTAAAAAGGAAATATATTTAAAACACCAATTTTAGTACTATTAATAAGTAGATATACTTACTAAAGAAAAAAATAAACTTTTCTTTATTCTCAAAAAATTGGTACTATATGTCTTCTCTACTTATATTTTATTTTTTGGTGTGCTGTAAGAAATCAGTAGATTATCTTTAGATTATCTTACCATTTTTAACCATACATTAATAATAATTTGTTTCAGGTGACTTATTTCCCTTAAATACAATGTGTAAATATATTAATCATTAAAAATATGACATGTAATTCACTTTTAAGCAATGAATAAATACTGTATTGTCAAAAGAGACAAAAGTCTGATTATTATGAAGTTTTAGGTGTTGATCAAGACTCTTATATCTTTATTTATTTAATCATGCCTGAAAGCAAATTGCACATACTTCCATGGCTACTTTACACAATAAGATCAGATAACTATTACTTATACCACTAAAACATATTTAACTGACAGATGAAACAACTCAAGAGCTCTTGAGGTTTCTGGATAAATAATTTAACTATATATTTACTCCATGTACTGTAATGGTATTTCTCCCATTTAAAATGTACATAATATATGTTTGGCTATTTTATATAAATATGTACATGAATCTGGGAACAATATTTTAGAATTATAATCAGAAAGTCACACAATATGTACTTATCCTGTGATAAGTAGATGTTTTTGCACTTTTATGTCTCAGATTTCTTAAGGGAATAATGTACATTGTAAAGCTTTACAGAATCCATTTTCATATGCTAATAAAATGGAGTAAACTCAGAATAAATATAAGCATTATGCAAATGAAATGATGGTATTATACCAGAAACTATCCAATGTCAATGATTTAGTTTAGAAAGAGCATTATCTGCATAGATGGTAGTCTGAGGAACATCCATAGCCCAAGCTATATGATCTTCTTTTTATGTTTTGGACACTGATATATAGTGAATTGAATGTTTTAATAAAAAACATAAAAGGAAGGAAAGTTCCTGGCATGTAAACTTCAGCCAATATGTTTAGCATTACGTTGTATATTTGTTGTGCATTTCCCATGAATTTTTCCAAAATTTTGTAATTCTGATGAACTAGATAATATTATTTTCTGGCAATCAAATGCATCTAAATTTATTTTATTTTGGCATTAATATTTGCAAAGAGAAATGATGTTATTGCACAGAGTTGAGGTCACTTGATATTTTTGTTTGTTTGTTTTTGTTTTGGAAACATGGGAAATACACAAAACTATACAAAAAGAGGTTTTCTGAGGACACTGTGACCAAACCCACAGTTCTTGACTAAAAAAAAAAAAAAAAAAAAAAAAGTTCCTTAACAGTGCACAACAAAAGAAATGATAGAAAGCCTCTTCCACTGGTGATGGGCCTTTGTGTTTTCTCTTAGGTGCACAGCAACTTACTGCCTGTTAGCCAAACCAAGATGATGTTATTCTTGAAAGTGAGACATTTTCTTTCTTTTCTTTCTTCCTTCCTTTCTTTCTTTCTTTCTTTCTTTCTTTCTTTCTTTCTTTCTTTCTTTCTTTTTTTTTGTGTGTGTGTGTGTTGCATCTAGATTTTTTTATTAGAAATTTTCTTTATTTACATTTCAAATGATACCCTTTTCCCGGTTTCCTTTCTTGAGAAAAAAAAAAAAAAACACCCTGTTCCCTTCCCCCTCCCCCTGCTCACCAACCCACCCTCTCCCACTTCCTGGCCCTGGCATTCCCCTACACTGGGGCACAGAACCTTCACAAGACCAAGGGTCTCTCCTTCCATTGATGACCAACTTGGCCATCCTCTGCTCTACATATGCAGCAGGAGCCATGAATCAAACATGTGTACTCTTTGGTTGGTGGTTTAGTCCCTGGGAGCTCTGAGGGTACTAGCTAGATCGTACTGTTGTTCATCCTAAGGGGCTGCAAATCCTTCAGCTTCTTGGGTCCTTTCTCTAGCTCCTTCATTGGGGACCCTGTACTCAGTCCAAAGGATGGCTGTGAGCCTCTTCTTCTGTATTAGTTGGACACTGTCAGAGCCTCTCAGGAGACAGCTATATCAGGCTCCTGTCAGCCAGCACTTGCTGGCATCCACAATAGTGTCTGGGTTTGGTGATTGAATATGGGAAGGATTCCCAGGTGGAGCAGTCTCTGGATTGTCCTTCCTTCAGTCTCTGCTCCATAGTTTGTCGCTGCAACTCCTTCCATGGGTATTTTGTTCCCCTTTCTAAGATGGATCAAAGTATCCACAATTTGGTCTTCCTTCTTCTTGAGTTTCTTGTGGTTTGTGCACTATATTTTGGGTATTCTAAGATTCTAGTCTAATATCCATTTATCAGTGTGTGCATACCATGTGTGTTCTTTTGTAATTGGGTTACCTCTGATAGAATCACCATCCCTGACCTTAAGCTTTATTACAGAGCAATTGTGATTAAAACAACAACAACAACAACAAAAACCAACCAAACAAACAAAAACCTGCATGGTATTGGTACAATGACAGGCAAGTGGATCAATGGAATCGAATTGAAGACCCAGAAATGAACCTACACACTTATGATCACTTGATCTTTGACAAAGGAGCTAAAACAATCCAGTGGAAAAAAAGAGAGCATTTTCAACAAATGGTGCTGGTTCAACTGACAGTTAGTATGTAGAAGAATGCAAATCGATCCATTCCTATCTCCTTGTACAAAGCTCACTTCCAAGTGGATCAAGAACCTCCACATAAAACCAGATACACTGAAACTAATAGAAAAGAAAGTGGGGAAGAGCCTCGAGCACATGGGCACAGGGGACAACTTCCTGAAGAGAACACCAATAGCTCTATGATCAAGAATTGACAAATGGGACCTCATAAAATTACAAAGCTTCTGTAAGGCAAAGGATATTGTCAATAGGACAAAACAGCAACCAACAACTTGGGAAAAGATGTTTACCAATCCTATATCTGACAGAAGGCTAATATCCAATATATACAAAGAACTCAAGAAGTTAGACTCCAGAGAACCAAATAACCCTACTAAAAACGGGGTACAGAGCTAAACAAAGAATTCTCAACTGAGGAATACCAAGTGGCTGAGAAGCACCTAAAGAAATGTTCAAAAATCCTTAGTCATCTGGAAAATGCAAATCAAAACAACCTGAGATTCCACTTCACACCAGTCAGAATGGCTAAGATCAAAAACTCAGGTGACAGCAGATGTTGTTGAGGTTGTGGAGAAAGAGGAACCTTCTTTCATTGCTGGTGAGATTGCAAGCTGGTAGAATCACTCTGGAAATCAGTTTGATAGTCCCTCAAAATTGGACATAATACTACCAGAGGACCTAGCTATACCACTCCTGGACATATACCCAGAAGATGCTCCAACATGCAATAAAGACACATGTTCCACTATGTTCTTTATTTTTAAAAATTAGAATTCTAACCATCAGAGTGTCAAGTTAGACTCTGATCTAACATATTTGTTTTTCTTCACATATTTCAAATACTTTTATATCTATTTATGGACATCTCATAGATTTAATTCCACACTGAAATTTTTAAAAATTATGAAATGAACAGTGATATAAAGAAGAAAGGAAGAAGGGAAGGAAGGAAGACCTCTGATTTTACATCTTTACTTTAACGGTGATGCTAAACTTTGAAGATAGACTTTTTATAATTTATTTTTAATTTTTAATATTATAATATAATTACAAATTTTCCCCTTCCCTTTCTTTTCTTCAATCATTCTCACTTATCCTCTTGCTCTTTTTCAAATCAAGGCCTATCTTTCCTTAATTGATTTATATATGTATATATACACAAATACATTGAATATATAAATGTATCTAATGTATATTGTTGTCAACGAAGATACTATTTTGGTCTATCAGATGGAATAAAACCACAAGAATATTACAAATTTTCTTGACTGGCTAATGTGATAAAGGTATCAGATAAAACAGTTTTTATAAAAAAACACTCCATTTTTTATTTCTTACATGCTTTTTGTCACAATTGCTACATAATCAGTCATTAGATATTTTAACTTCAAAAAATGGAATGTTTATCACCCTACAAATGAGGACAGATATATGAAATGCACCAAAGCCACACTGTTTTACTGAAGAAAATTAAGTCAAAAAGAAATTGGCCAAAATGGAGCTCAAGTGCATATCAAAGTGTAATGTCAAAACTGTAATCTTGTCAAAATTGCATCTTGTTAATTTCCTTAAAATATGTACAGTAGTTTGGACATATATTCATAAAATAAATTAGTCAATATGCTGTTATCAAAGACTAATGTTTATTACATCTGTACAGGAATATTAAGAACATAACCCATTTTATTGTTGAGACTCTAACCTGAGGATTTTATTGTTGAGACTCTAACCTGAGGATTTTATTGGCTTATTAAATTTCTAATTTCTAGCATTATTTTTGCTGGCTTTTCTAAAGCAATTCAATATCTTTATTGAGCTCTTCGAAAAAAAGTATTTGTTTTGGTACATTTGCAATTAAAATATAATTGCATTACTTCCCCCTTCTTACATCCAAGTTCTTCCAATTTCTTTGCTTCCAACTCATTCCAGCCAACCCTTCCAAATAAACAGAGAGGCTTATTTTCTTTTCTATTGTTTTATATGTATCTGTTTTCATGAATATATAAGACATCCTGCTTTCTCTGATTTGTGTGTGTGTATGTGTGTGTGTGTGTGTGTGTGTGTGTGTTTGTGTGTTTGTATGTTTGTATGTGTATGTATGTATGGTTCAGGGCTCATCACTTTGTATTGGACATCAAATTAGGGTACATATTTCAGAGAGATGCTAATTTTCCTCTCTCATCAGTCAGTTGCCAATAGTTTTTTGCCAGGGAATTTCATTTTCTGAGATGTTTCCCCTCTCATTTTAGCTTGAATAGTGACATTTTTAATATTTTAGATTGCCTTCTTTACTACATTCATATTTTAGCTTTTGCTTTTTAGGAGATAATTTACATCTTATTTGAGTTGCTAGACTATGCTTACAATCATTCTTTGGGAGTCAATGTCTAGAAGTTCTTCTAGGACACTTTCGTTAGGTGTCATTATCATGGGAGTAATTTGTTGAGGAAACATTTCTTTGCTGTTCATGTGGTTTGTATTTATGTGCTAGGACTTGTAGATATAGAGTAGTTTGTTGGATGATAAATTAGTCAAGACAAAAATTAAGAAAGCAATTAAAGACTTCCTAGAATTGAATGAATATAAAACACACCCAAACTTATGGGGCATGATGATGAAGGCAGTTCTAAGAGACAAGTTCCTAGCACTAAGTACCTTCACAAGAGGGGATGGGAGACCTCATACTAATAAGTTAACAGCACACCTGAAAGCTCAAGAACAAATGGAAGAAATCATACCCAAAAAGGTGTAAATGGCAAGAAAAATACAACTCAAGGCAGAAATCAATCAAATAGAAATAAACAAATAAACAACAACAACAACATAGAGAATAAAATGCCACAAAGAATTGGTTCCTTGAGAATATCAGTAAATTTGACAAATCAACAAAAGGATTGACAAAGGAGATACAAATTAACAAAATTAAAGAGGATAAGGGCAATATAACAAACATCAAGGAAATCCAGAGAATAACAAAGACACACTTTGAAAATCTATACTCCACCAAATTGGAAAACCTAAAAGAAAAACCATTTTCAAAAGTTAAATAAGGACCAAATAAACAATTTAAATGGATCTATAATCCTTAGTGAAATACAGGCTGTAATTAAGTCTACCAACCAATAAAAAAGCCCAGGGACAGATGGTTTGAGCACAGAATTCTACCAAACCTTTAGAAAAAGGGTGGAGGGGGGGTGTTAATGCCAATACTCCTCAAATCGTTCTTTAAATTTATACTACAAAGCAGAAACAGAAGAAACATTGCCTATTTTGTTTTATGAGGCACCATTTTTCCTCATACCCAAACCCCATAAGGATACAAGAAGGAAGTAGATTTATAGACCAATATCCTCCATGAATATAGATGCAAAGGTTCTCAATAAAATAGCCATTATTTTACGACAGTGTCATTGAAATTTTGGCTATGTCCTTAGAATTTGTATAAGTGCCTTTTTCTAGCCAATGAATTCTTAGGTTTGGTCTTTCACATGTGTCTGAGTTGTTCCAAACTTTGGATATGTTAATTTTATTCTTTTATATATACCTGAATATGTGATCATTGTCACCTTGCACTACATTGCTGAGCTTCCTTCTTCTGCTATATCTTGTCTGTTGATAATGCTTCCTACTGTACTTTTTATAGGACTTTTTAAGTCTTTCCAAAGTTTCTTATTTATTTATCAAAGTCTAGCTTCTTTAATGAGTCCCTTCCAAGTATTGAGTTTGTGCTCCAAGTTATTGACCTCATTTTTACACTCACCTTTGTAATTTACTTATCTAGGTCCTGAATTGATTTCCTGTCCTGGTTCATCTTGGTATTTGAGTCCTTTCTATGGACATTGATTCTCTTTCAAAGTGGGACTCTGAAGTCTATCTTTAATACTCCAATTGTCTCTTTATTTTGGTGCCCATTACTGAGGGTTTTGAACATTTGGAGATGTTGTTATGGCTGTTGTCTCGTGTGTGTGTGTGTGTGTGTGTGTGTGTGTGTGTGTGTTTTGTAAACTTGTTCCATAGGTAAGTCTTCCAAGTTTTATTTCCACCTTGCCCCACACTTTTGTACATTGGTTTTATTATATATAAATCTTTTTTTAAATATTATTTATTTATTTTTATTTATATGAGTACACTGTAGTTGCCTTCAGACAGACCAGAAGAAGGCATCAGAGCACATGACAGATGGTTGTGAGCCACCATGTCTTTGCTCGGAATTGAACTCAAGACCACTGGAAGAGCAGTCAGTGCTCTTAACCACTGAGCCATCTCTCCAGCCCTATATATAAATCTTAGTGAAGGATTTTCTTCACTTGATACTGTGTTTATTATTGCTATTTAAAATAAAGGAAATGACAGTTCTCATTAATGATTTACCAGTAATGCCAGGGTTGACTTGCAGCAACTGACACTTTCATTCTTCACTTGAGTCTAAAGAAAGGCTAGTGTTGCTATGATACTTTTTGGAGGAAAATGCATATTTTTTTGTTTTTTGAGATAAGGAAATGCCTTTTATGTTTGTTTTAGAACTAAGTGTATTCAACATTTAGATAATGAAATGAAGAATGATGGGAGAAAACGGGAAAGGGTAAAATATGAAGACAGAGTACAAGTGTTAGAGGTATGTGCTGTTGATGGTAAGAAAAAAACGTAGCTGTACAAAAGGAGGAATAAAGACATACAATTCTGTTTCTGTATGATTCCCATCAAAACATAGTCATTGGACAACTGAAGCACAACATTCTGAATAAAATATAAATATAAAGCAAAGAAAAATGATGAAGTACAATTTTTTAAAAAAATGAACACAAACATGAAATAGAAGTTAGTGTTCACTAACATTGTATTATTTCCCCTAGGGATGGCTCCATTTTCATTGCCCTTGGATTTCAGTGGTGGGGAAGACTACTATCCTTAGTAATTCAGACACATTCGCTCAGTTATCTGACAGATAAGAATATTTTTATTTCTAATGTCTGCCTTCTACCAGAATTTCTCAGATCTGAGTGCCACCTCTCCCAAAGACAGGAAGTTATCTTTCCTCTGATGGCTAATGGTCAACTTTCCATTGGCATGGATTTCTGTAATGCAGGATCTGCAGAGTTAAGATCACACCTTGCTGTGAGCAGTAAGGACACTGAGTTGGGTTCTGCAATGTGGTTCCTTACAGCTCACAATGACTGTGAGAAGTGAGGGAGAATCCTTCCCTTGACTGGCTGGTCTCAACTGCAGGTTCTCTGGCCACACTTCCATACCCACTCTTGTGCTTACACTATTTCAGTCTGCTCCCATGCACACCTTGTCCAGGTTGCTGTTGCTTTCAAACAGCTGGAACCTTCTCCCTCCTGCTCTCAGGCTGCTGCTTAGAAAGCACTACCTAGATGTATCAGCAGGTCAGCAGAAGAATTCCTGCAGCTGTGCTCTTGGGCAGCCCTGGTTTTTATTCTTCATGAATATTTGTTACCATATATAATATATTTTTAGAAAGAAGAAACCATAAAGTGTTATAATAAAGTTCTCATAACTACCATAACTTAAAAGATCCATACTAGTATCACTAGGGGCATGCACTACAATACACACATTTTCTAGTGCTCACATGACTCAGACAGTTTGCTTTCCATAAAATAATTGTCTAACATTAAAAATAACTCTATTCTTTAAATATAATATTACTCAAATTTCAAAATTAGTTAAAATAAAGCCTCTTAGTTAGGATTCTTATTTTAACTTAAAGTAATCATTGTAAATGTTTGGTTGTTAGTAGTACTTTTTAGAATGTAGAAACAATAATTGTAGGAAAAAAAAACATGCTCACTGTAAAAGCAAATAATTGAAAACATTTGGCTTGACATGGAAAATGTTAGCTATAGTCCTTCCAAATTGATTATTACTACATATGTTTGAATTATTTTTATAATTAATCATCCTAAAACATTATTTTAAATATAGAATTTAGTGTTTAAAAGAGAAATAAACATATCTTTATTTTTAAAGATGATTGGCTTAAATAGAAGTAGTATGTTGATAATCATGCCACCCTGAATGTGTTTGATCTCAGCTAAACTACAATTTTAGTATGCCCTACTTTAAGGTAGAAAAATGGAATCCAAGATAGAATTTAGTTTCTCAAATTTTTTACATAGATTATTTTAGAAATATATTATGAAATGAACATTTTCATTTTAGTCATTCTTAACTTTATCATTCTAATGAGTTTCAGAACATCTGAGTCACTCATACATAGGATGAAGAGCAGTAAGCCTTGGACTCAGGCATCCATGAGAATTACTGGGTAGATTTGTTAAGAAACTTATTTCAAAGGGCAGAGATTTAGTCAATTCAAGTTTATGATCTGTGCTTACTGGAAATTCTTGGTTCATGGAGAATAATTGCAGTTTCTATTCCATCATATATGAGGTTACAAGCAAAGAATAGGCACACACCGAACCAGTCAGTTTAGTTTTAGGGCAGCCCCAGATACTAAGAGCATCACAGCCCTGTTGTTGCTCAATCCTGGTGGATGACTACCACTTTTCATTCTTGGAAGTTGTGGTACACCAGTTACTCAGGGGCCACATAATTAGATAGCATGAAAAATCTTGTTTCTTTTCAAAATTGATCAGAAAACTGGCACCACCAACTAAGAATGGTAATGACACTGAGTACATAAACCACTCCATAATATCCTCATGTTCAGAAATAATTGACCAACGTTTAATGGACTACAAAGCTGGTTGTGTGTGTGTGTGTGTGTGTGTGTGTGTGTACTTGTGACAGTGGTTTTATGATTTTATTTGGCTACAAGTTGGTGGGATTTTAGTTTGTTTTTTTTTTTCTTTTTGAGTGTGGCTTTTATTTTATTACTGATTTGGGGGGGTTGTTTGTTTTTTGAGAATAAATTTAAAGTTGGGTGGGCTGTATGAGTATGAGAGTATGAGAGAATCTGGAAGGACTTAGGGGAGAAGAATGTGATCAAAATATATTTAAATATAAACATGTTTTAAAATAATAAACAATAAAAAGAGATTTCAGTGTTCCACTTGATTCAGTAACTCTACATGCCTCCTGTGAAAAGGCATGTCAGGGCTGGAGAGATGACTCATCAAGTGAGAGCACATACTTCTCTTGCACAGGTTTCTAATTCTATTTCCAGCACCCAGGTCAGGTGGATCACAACCAAAGCAATTCCAACTCCAAAGGATCTAACACCCTCTTTCAGGCCTTTGTGAATATTCATCCTACATGAGCAAACTCTACACATAATAAACATAAGACACACTTATACATAATTCAAAATACAAATCATAAAAAAGAAATAATACTTTGTTGTGACTATTCGCATTGTCTATAATTAGAGCTACTCATAAGGCTGAGCTGGGATATGGCAAGGTGAAGGTCCACCTAAGATACAGAGAGATTTCAACATTAACCTGAGTAATTTTTTAGACAAACTGTGTCAACAATTAGAAAGAAACAGGCACACAAACAGACACACACGGAGACACACACGTACACACTGCACACATATACTATGTACACACAATGGAGTTAGGGATATAGCTCATAAGTTCAGCACTTATGTAGCATTCAGAAGGCCCAATATCCAATGTGTACATACATAGACACACAGACACATAGACACACAACTACACACACACACACATACAGTGACAGATACAGAGAGAGAGGCAGAGAGAGAGAGAGAGAGAGAGAGTGCTGCTGCATTCATAACAATTTCCTAGTTGATGGCAGTCATCTTTCTCTTTGGGAAATAGTACTCTGAGACAATTACTCTCCTGCTGCATATTCTGAATAATAAAATGTCTCTATAATGCTTTTTGCTTTCACTGTTTCCTTCATCACACAGATATATATTATGCTATGAATCTGTTCCTTGACTAAGAATATTCTTTACTGCTTAGAGAGAAAGTCCTAGGCCAGAAACAAGACTTGAGTCTGATGAGTTTCATAGTTAATCTGTGATTTTGATTAAGTTTGATTTTCATTCTTGTTTTCTCTCCTTTAAAATAAAGATAATTCTCTGACAACGCTTTCATAGTGCTGCTGTTTAATGTATGTTCATTTTATCTGCAAATTCTATCTCTCGTACAAGTCAGGATATCAAATTGTCTTTAGTTCAGAATTTCTCACAGAAGCAAGATTATAAATTTGAATGATGTTCTCAAATTAGTTCATTAAAATCTGTGTTAACTACACTGTGATGTTTTTCCTACCATGTCATATTTGGTTCTGTCCCAAATCTCTGAGTTTTCAAGTCTAACTAGTTTCTGGTTAACCCTGAGGGACCTGATGGAAACCTTCAATTTAGACTCTGTATGAATAATGCCTGTCTGTGGGTCTGCACCTATTTCTATCTGCTGCTGGAGGAAGTCTCTCTGGTGATGACTGGACAAGGAACCCATCTATGAGTATAGCAGAATATCATTAGGATTCATTGTATTGGTATTTTTCCAGTTATGTTTGGTTCTACCTCAGGTATCTGAGCTATGCAGGCTCCTGTTTCTGTCCATCAAGGTAGTGCTGGACATGGGCTCCTTCTCATGGCAGCGAGCTTTATGTTAAAACAAACATTGTTTGGTCACTCTTAAAAGTTCTACACCACCATTGCCCAGAACACCTTGTAGGCAGAACAGATTGTAGGGAGAGGGTTTTGTGGCTAGATTGGTGTTAAGGTTTCTCTGTGAGTAGCCTATGAAGTATCTTTTCACACAAAAGAGATTAGAACCTAGGAATGATGGCTCGATGCCTACATTAGCTAGACCTCTCAACATTCTATGAGCTCTGCTGTTGTTGTCTTCTGACGTGGAGTCCCACTGTCAGTTTTAAAAAGTGACCTTCTAGCATCATCCTGGGTTCCTAGGGATCGCCACTGAAAACCTGTCTAGAAAAAATGGGCAGTAAAGCATCCTGAACTAATGGCACTAGTCAAAGTAAATGTTTACATGTAGAAGAAAAATTCACATAGACCCTTTTTTACCGCCCTGTACAGCATTCAAGTTCAAGTGGATTGAATACCACAATACAAAACCCTACATGCTAACTAGATACGATAGCAAGTAGGAAATAGCCTTAAATCATTGGCACAGGAGAGAACTTTCTGAACAAAATAGCAATACCACAGTCACTAAGATGAACAATTAATAAATGGGACCTTATAAAACTGAAAAGCTTTTGTAAGGGAAAGGATACTATTAATTGAAGAAAGAGGCAGCCTGCAGAATTTGAAAAGATTTTTATCAACTCCACATCCAATAGATGTCAAAATATATAAGGAAAACAAGAAATTAAATTTAAAAAACTCAAATAATCTAATTAAAAAACAAGATACAGATCTAAACAGAATTTTCAAGAAAGAAATCTCTAAAGGCTGAAAAATGCTTTAAGAAATGATCACCATTCTTAGTCATGAGGTAAATAAAAAAAAAAAAAAACTCTGAAATTCCACCTTACACCCATCAGAGTGTGGTGGGTAATCAGTACTCCTGTGTATTATTCAGTAACATTCATGCAAAATAGGTTGTAGACAGTTAAAATAAAACTTTGTCATATTACATGATAGCTAACATTTTATTTAAATAGTAAGAACTTAATTGGTAAACTACTTCTTAGTCATTTCTTTATAATTTCACTTTTATGGACATAAGGTCTATTTTCTGCTTGACTTTATTAGTTCTCTGTGCTCTTGCTTCTATTACTGGAGCCATCAACTGCATGCAGTCTCCCAAGTTTCATTGAAGAGGGAGGGTACTGTTGCTTGCTAGAATTATATTACAGGATAGTGCCTATGCAACCATTGTCCTAACCTAAGCGCAGTGATGAAGATCTAGCCATTTAAATTCATATTACAGGTGAATGAGTGTCCTTGGATATTTAATGTATACATAATTTTCTAAGCTACCTGGACAAAAGCAGTTAGCCTTTTCAAAGTTACTAGACTTTAGTTATTTTCCTTGCAATGGCTTTAAGGTAATGTTGACATATGAGGAAAAGAGATTCAAGTCAGTGAACTC
The DNA here is from genome assembly GCA_019843815.1 of Montemys delectorum. NCBI lineage: Eukaryota > Metazoa > Chordata > Mammalia > Rodentia > Muridae > Montemys > Montemys delectorum. Next base: position 58,202 of record JADRCD010231874.1, on the reverse strand, counting down.
TAACAAGATATGGTTCTGTGTTTACAAATTAATCTTCAAATTATTTATTATAAAGAAAGGGCTTGTGGGTGTGTGTGTGTGTGTGTGTGTGTGTGTGTGGAGAGAGAGAGAGAGAGAGAGAGAGAGAGAGAGAGAGAGACTTTACTTACTAGCATAGGAGAAAGGATTTTTTTAAAAATGTGGAAGCCTTAGCATATTAACATCTCTAAAAATTGTACTATTACTATCTAATTCCTGAAATAGTGTTAACTCCCATATCATCTGCTGATACAAGAAGAAGCCTCAGTGTGATTAAATTAAGAAGTGAATAGGTCACATTTGGGGAGCTGTTTTAGTTCATTTACTAGGGGACTAAGGATCCCATGGGAACTTCAAAGCCATCTAACAAGCTGTAAGAAACTTTCCATTTAACATTTCAGTGATACTTTTACACATATACTTCCAAGTATTTAGTTAATTTAGAAAAGAGTAAGATAAGGCTGAAAAAATGCCCCCAAAACTAACCTATTTACCAAGATTTTATAAGGCATCAGTTGTTAGTGACTTTTTCATAAAGATATTATCAAATATGCAAAGACTGTTATGTTTGAGAGGCTGTCTAACCCATTGCCTATGGCACTGTACTCTTCTCTTTTATTCATAAGCCAGGGTATGACTTTCCAGCTTAAGAGAATACAGTGGTATCTAATACACTCAACATCTATACAGAACAGACTTCCAAAACTTAGTTTTTCTTCTCTGGATGAATACATTTTTGTCATGATTGTACTTCTTAGTTTTCAGTTGAATCACTTTATTGATTCATAAAAATAATGATTCATTTCAATATTTGCTCATAATTTTCCACTTTTGGATAATGTTGAATGTAATTGTACCATTACTATCTTTATGTTTTTCCCTTGGAAATATGTAACATTATTTTATCTTGAATGTTATTATGTGATATACATGCATATTTCTACCTAATATTTATAATACTTATTTATAAAGTGAGCTACTTTACTAATGCATATCATCTACTACATTATAGTGCTATATATTTTGTACCTTTGATATATTGCCTTTATCTTATTAGTCATGCTGTTTTAAAGGATTTTTTCTTTTTATATTATATTTATAATATATATAATATAATATTTATTCTATCTATTTAAAATGGTTTTTATTCTTTGAGAAAGTATAAATACAATACATGCTTGTTACATGTTTTTAAAACTTTATTTTTATTCTATTTTTAATTATTTATATAGATCAGTCCTTATGAAGTCATCATCAGACAGGCCTCCTCCAGCAGTCGATGGGAACAGATGCAGAGCCCTAAAGCCAGGCATTATGCAGAGAGGGAGTCTAAATTAGAGATCTCCATCAAATTCCTGCCCTCAGAACTCAGGGATTACTGTGGAAAATGAGACAGAAAGATTGTAAGAGTCAGAGGGGATGAAGGACACCAAGAGAATATGGCCTTTGATTAAAACAAGGTGCATATGAACTCAGAGACTGAAGCAGCAAACACAGGGTCTATATGGGTCTGCACCAGTCCTCTGAGGATGTGTTATAGCCATTGACTTAGTATTTTCATGGATTTCTGACTTAAAATCCCCAAGCTCTTCCAGGTCTTTTCCCAAATTCAATTTCTTTTTCTAAAACCAAAATCCCAATTAAGTTCTTTCTCAAAAAAATCAAAACCCTAGTAAAACATAAAATGCCTAAAATAACATTAAAACCCAAAATAACTCTCTCCAAAAATACTTAGAAACCAAATAAAAGCACATACAAAAACTATGGAGTCCATTATAGGTTGGATCTCCTGTCTATGAGGCCTGTCCTGGAGTAGTTGAAATGCCCATAATCACTCTATTGGAGATATAAATGACAGTTCAGTTGTTGAACTTAACCCTAGTGTGTAGGATTTTACCCATCCATCTATCTGTCTATCTGTATGTTTATCCATCAATCCATTTATCCATTCATTTAACTATTCATTAATTCATTCATACATTCACTTATTCACTCATTTATTCATTCATTTAAATAATATATCAGCTGCCATCGGAGATGTTACCTTCTCCACCAGATGGGAACAAATATAAGAGACCCATAGCCAGACATTAAACAGAAAATGAGAGACTGTGGTATACTCTGAACTAAGTGAGATGTCTTCCTCAAATCTTTCCCATCATGGATCAGTTAACCTTAAGAAAGAGGAGGCAGAAAGAGTATAAGAGCCAGAGAGAAAGGAGAACACCAAGAAAACAGGTCCTCTAAGTCAACATGAGCAAAGCTCATATGAACTCAAAGATGGCCAAAGCAGCATGCACAGGGTCTGCATGGATCAGCACCAGGGTTTCTATGTACATATTATGGCTTCCAGTTACTGTTTTTATGGCAATCCTGAATGCACACATGAGAGGGTGGATCTCTGATTCCTGTGCCTTGTCTTTGTGCTATTTTTCTTTGTTTAGTTTGTCTTGTCCAATTTCAATGTAATAGTTTTATATTATATTATATTATATTTATTATATTATATTTTGTTAAAGTTTTATAATATTTAACTGCTTGAGTTAACTATGACTTGTTTGGAAGGGTAAGTTAGTTCACTAAACTGTGACTCTTTCTGCTCAAGAGTAATTAGGTTTTCTTTAAATTGAAGTTGTTACCAATTTACCTATTCCACAAATACATTAAGTTTTGTGGGTTTTTTTTTTCTAGCAAAACCACCCTTCCTACACATTTATCATTTCCTTTTTGGCTTTCATACTGTTACACATGAGCAGTGCCTGTCAAGTTTGTTTACCGTTTGGGATTCATAGCCATGTTGTTGACCAGAATTTCTAAAGTGACTCAGATTATTTATGTTGGACAATGGATGACATTTGGGGTTGCACTATTGGAAATTTTTGTGTATATTTCAAAAAGCTTTTATCACTTTGTACCTGACCTTTCACTTCAGTAATAACCACTCACAAACTCCTTCAGACATCTCAACCTGTTTCCATTGACTAAGGAGAGAGAGAGAGAGAGAGAGAGAGAGAGAGAGAGAGAGAGAGAGAG
>JADRCD010231874.1:44838-55141 GCA_019843815.1 Montemys delectorum | reverse complement strand
AGAGAGAGAGAGAGAGAGAGAGAGAGAGAGAGAGAGAGAGAGAGAGACAGAGAGAGAGACAGAGAGAGAGACAGAGAGAGACAGAGAGAGACAGAGAGAGAGAGACAGAGAGAGACAGAGAGAGAGAAAGAGAGAGAAAGAGAGAAATCTGTTTTTAGTTACTGTTCTTCTATTTTTATTTCTAACTAAATTTTATACTTCATGTACTTTGTTGTTAAATAAATAATGTGTTAAATTCTGTGTGTTGTTACTGAGTTTAGAATTCTCTGTGTTCTTTCCTTTGTTCTTTATTTTAAATTTTGCCAAAAAAAAAAAACTTCCCTAAAAAATAAACACCCAAATGGTACTGATGACTACACATTCCTATCAGTAAATGCATTGAAAATATTGAAAAGTGAAAGTACTTCAAATGTGGCACTATCAAAAATATCATATGACTGATAAGGAAAAATATTAGAATGTGTTTATACACTGTATCAATTCTTCACTTGAAGTTTCTCTGACCCCTAAGACTTACATCTATATGTATTCTCTTTTCTCCTTGCATTTTCCTGTCTCCTGCTGTGGCTAGTGCATGTGGGTGAGTACAAACAGAAAAGCAATGTGGTTTTCCTAACTGGTTGTCTGTGTTCCTTGACTCAGTGCTGTATGATCTTAATTTCTCTATACTTATGCCACCATTTTAAATTAACATTTCTCTTTGAAAAAGAAATATGAAAATTACAATTTGAAAACTGCCTCTCATGCGGGGAAACTAAAGGTTTTTATTTGTCTACACAACTTGTACATTGTCTGTAAATACTTCCCAGACAAATCTACCCAGAAATGGCAAAAGCAAAGTCAGAGGATAACACAGTCTTGTAGAGCTCTCCTAGATAGATAATTGTGTAAGACAATTATCAGAAACTTTCAAAAAGATTTGAGTCAATTAATTCTTATTGATATATATTATGAATTATTAGTATATGTACATATGCATCTATCAACCAACCAGAACAGCCCCCTCCCCGCCCCAGATTTCACATGAACTTAAGCACCAACCAAAGAGCACACATGGAGGGACCTATTGCTCCAGCTGCATATATAGCAGAGGATGGCCTTATCTGGCATCAATGGGAAGGAAGACCCTTGGTCCTGTGAAGGCTAAATCCCTCAGCATAGGGGAATGCTATGGTAGTGAGGCAGGAGTGAGTAGGTGGGTGAGGGAGCACCTTCATAGAAAGAAGGGGTAGGGAGGATGGGAAGGATGGTTGTGGAGGGGAATCTAGGAAGGGGGATAACACTTGAAATGTAAAAAAATAAAATGAAATAAAATAAAAAGTCAATATTTTACTTATTAATCATTTTATTTGTTTACATTTCAAATGTTATCCTCCACCGCATTCCTTTTCTGTTTGCCTGTAAGAGAGTGCTCCCCTACTTACCCACACACTCCAAGCTTACTCCTCTATCATCTGTCTTCTCTAGAGCATCAAGCCTCCACAATACTTAGCACCTCCCTTCCCATTGATGCCAGATGAGGCAGTCCTCTGCTACATATATAGCAGGAGCCAAGGACCAGACCATGTATACACTTTGGTTGGTAGTTTAGTTTCTGGGAGCTCTGAGGTGTTATTACTGTTGTTCTTTCTATGGAGTTGAAGTCCCTTCAGCTCCATCAGCCCTTTCCCTAACTCTTTTGTTGGAGACCCTAGGCTCAGTCCAATGGTTGGATATGAGTATCTTACGCTGGCAGAGCCTCTCAGAGGACAGCCATACCAAGCCCTTGTCTGCAAGCACATTTTGGTATCAGCAATAGTGAAGGGGGCAGAGGGGTTTGGTGTCTGTAGATGGAATGGATCGCACGTTGGTGTGGTCTCTGGATAGCCTTTCCTTCATCCTTTACTCTATGTATGTGCCTGTATATCCTTTAGACAGGGACAATTCCAGGTTAAATTTTTTAGATGGGAGGGCAAGCCCATCCTTCCACTGGGGGCTATGTCTATCTATTGGAGGTGGTCTCTTCAGGTACAATCTCCCTGCTGTTGGATATTTCAGCTAATGTCATCCCCATTGGGTCCTGGGAACCTCTTGTATCTTTGGCATCTGGGACTTTCTAGTAGTTCCCCAAGTTCCCAACCCTCCAAAGCTACATATTTCTATTTGTTCTTCTGGCTGTCTGGATTTCACTCCTCTCTTTTCCCATGCCTGATCCTGCTCCTCCCCCTTTTTTCCTTCCACAGATGATTTGTATATGTTCAGTCCAGGGAGTGGCAATATTAGAAGGTGTGGCCCTTTTGGAGTAGGTGTGTCACTGTAGGTGTGGGCTTTAAGACCCTCATCCTAGCTGTCTGGAGATCAGTATTCTACAAGCAGCCTTCAAATGAAGATGTAGCAACTCTTAGTCTTAGTCTTGTACTATGCCAGCCTGGATGTTGCCATGTTCTCACATTGATGATATTAGACTGAACCTCTGAACTTACAAGGCATCCCCAATTAAATGTTATCCTTTATAAGACTTGCCTTGGTCATACTGTCTGTTTACAGGAGTAAAACCATAACTAAGACACTCCCCTTCCCCCTCCCAAAAAGGTCCCTCCATCCCTCTGCTTCCTTTGATTATTTTTTCCACATCTAAGTGAGTTTGAAGCATCCACATTTTGGCCTTCCTTCTTGTTAAGCTTTATATGGTCTGTGAGTTGTTTTGTTTTATTTTGTTTTTTTTTTCCTCAATTTTTATTATTTTATTTATTTTCATTCCTCTTTGCCCTCCTTTTGGTCCCCACTCCCACAGTTCCTCATCCTATTCCTCCTTCCCCTTGCCTCAGAGAGGGTACTTTCTCCCCTCACCAGAACTCCCCCTTCCCTGGAGCCTCAAGTCTCTCAAGGATTAGTTACATCTTCTCCAATTAAGGCCTGACCATGTAGACATCTGCTATATTTGTTCAAGGGGCCTTGAACTGGCCTATGCATGCTCCTGGCTGGTGGTTCAGTCTCTGGGAGCCCCATGGGTTCTGGGTAATTTGAAAATGCTGGTCTCCCTATGGGGTTGCTCTCCCTTTTACCTACTTTAATCCTTCCCCTAGTTCAACCATAGCAGTCTCCAACTTCAGTTCAATGGTTGTGTGTAAGTGTCTGATTCTGTCTCAGTCAGCTGCTGTTAGGGCCTCTCAAGGGACAGCCATCATAGAATCAGTAATAGTGTCAAGTCTCTCATGAGATGGATCGCAAGTTGGGCCAGTCATTGGATTGCCTTTCCTTCAGTCTCTTCTCCATTTTTGTCCCTGAAGTTCCTTTAGACAGGAACAATTCTGGGTCAGACATTTTGACTGTTGGTTAGTAACCCTTCCCCTCTGCTTGAGGCCCTAGCTATCTACTAGAGATGGACTCTTCCAATTCTCTCCCCACTGTTGGACATTTTGGCTATGGTCACCCGCACTGACTCCTGAGAGTCTCACCTCCCATACCACCCCCAGATGTTGCTTATCTCCATTTACTCTCTTGGTCCTCTGGGTTTCTCTCCTGCCCCCCCCCACCCCCATACCTTATCATGTTCCCCTTTCCTTTCCTCCTCCTCTCTCGTACCCAGATCCCTCCCCCCTCTCTGCCTCCCATGATTATTTCCTCCCCTTTCTAAGTGGAATTGAAACATCTTCACTTGGGCCCTTTTACTTGTTATACTTCTTAAGGTCTATGGGTTGTGCCCTATATAGTCTGTACTTTTTGGCTATTATCCATTAATCAGTGAGTATATACCATGTTTGTCCTTTGGGGTCTAAGTTACCTCACTCAGGATGATACTTTCTAGTTCTATCTATTTTGCCTACAAAATTCATGATGCCCTCTGTTTTAATAGCTGAATAGTATTCCATTATGTAAATGAACCACATTTTCTGTATCCATTCTTCAGATGAGGAACATCTGGGTTGTTTCCAGCTTCTGGCTATTACAAATAAGCCTGCTATGAACATGGTGGAGCATATGTCCTTGTGACATGGTAGGGCATCTTTTAGATATATATCCAAGAGTGGAATAACTGGGTCTTCAGAAAAAACTATTTCCAATTTTCTGAGGAACTGCCAGATTGATTTCCAAAGTGGTTATACCAGTTTGCAATCTACAAACAATGGAGGGGTGTTCATCTTTCTCTACACCCTCATCAGCATCTGCTGTCACTTGAGTTTTTGATCTTAACCATTCTGACTGATGTGAGGTGAAATCACAGGGTCATTTTGATTTGCCTTTCTCTGATGACAAAGGACCTTCAACATTTCTATAGGTACTTCTCAGCAACTCAAGATTCTTCTGTTGTGAATTTTCTGTTTAGCTCTGTACCCCATTTTAAATTGGGTTATTTGTCTTTTTGAACCACATGAAGATCAAGCTGCATATCTGCTACATATGAATTTGGCGGTGGGGTATACATATATATGTAGCATACCTAAAAGTTTTGAACATAGAACCTAAGTGTTTTGTAAGTGTGTAAATGAGTTCAGTTGATGTGAGATGATGGTGAGAAGAAATCTACAAGGAAACTAGCAAGTGTTAAAGGCCTTGCTTGTAGGGAGCTCTGATATTACAGATAGGTTGTACAAAAACTGCCATCCAGTCAAGGACAAATAAACCATGACAAACATATTTTATTAACAATGAAAAATGTCACCGTGTTAAAAATTGAAGATTACATCATATTAGTCAGGATGGCCTAATGTTAAATACCAAAACAGCTGAAACATTTACATTAGGTAGAAATGCTTCTGTTATTTACACCCTGTGTCTGGGAAATGGTACTAAGACAAAGAAACTTCAAAATGTTAACTTTCCAAGATCTGCAATGGCAATTAGTGACCAATAAAATTTTTTACTGGATTTGGATAAATTTTAAACAATTAGCTGTCCTACAAATATAATTTATCCAAGTTCATCAATGAGGAGAGTTATTCCTGTCATAGATGAATATGTAGGTACTTATTGTAATTAATTCAGATGAGCTAATGGCCTCGATAACCCTTTGGTGAAGTAAAAATTGCTAGGTAAAATACATGATATATAAACTGATTGCTGATATGTGCTCTAATAGAGATTGGTTGTGTACACAAACCTGAAAACTTCAAAACTATATATTATATTTTTAAAATATAATTTATAATATGTTCATTTAAATGACTCTTTCTAAACACAGAAAGAGAGAAGAAAATTACACTATATATTTTTCAAACTCAAACCACCATTATTTCTGGCTGGAATTCTCTAAGTATGTTATATATGACATATATTTCCATGTGAAATATACATATATGAATAAGCATACACATAGTTTTTCAAATGAGGTTCAGTAGCACATGAAATTCAAAATGTCTCAGAGCAGGCTATTCAGTAATTGCCCATGGGTACTAGTGTCTAACGACTACTAGACCCCAAACCATATACCATTTGACTGTTTTTTCCTAAACTTTAATTTACTCCTGGCCTTGCTACGTCTTCTCTGCAATGTGCTTCATTGTCTTTAGGAAAAGAATATGCGTTCAAAGCTCTTTAAATGCCCTTCTAGCCTAAAAAGATACAAACAGGCTCCAGGAAGTCACATGTATCCATCCAGGGCACAGGTCAGGTTTGTTTACACAAGCCTCCCATCTTCTCATCTATCTTCAAGGTGCTGATGTTGCCTTATTTCCTCACAATGACATTTCCTGTCAGCAGCAGAAGTGGGAAACCCTGTTTGATTTTATGAGAATGTGCCTGTGGTTTTCCATCAAAGTTGAGTCATCTGTACACGTGTGTGGCAGGAACTGGCAGAACTTTTATTTCACATCTTCAGTCTATAATATAGGTCTCCTGCCACTTCCTTTGACTGTTATTAAAATGGAAAGCAAACAATTGAGTCACCCCTTTACACTTTGATTTTTACAAATCGTATCACGGCGAAAAGAAATGTGTTTTCAATTTAAAACCTGTGACATTTTCTTCAAACTGATGCTTAGGCACCAGCCGTATCTTTGAGATGCTTACAGGAGAATGGCACTAAAGAATTTTTCTTTTTGTAGTCCTAGTAAATGCAAGCCATGTGTATATTTGTGTATGCAGGTTTGTATGTGTGTGTGTCTGCATGTGTGTGTGTATGTGTGTATGTAAAACTAGCCTACCAGAAAACTTAAGCCACTAAAATAAATATTCTCTTTTTAATAATACAATTGAATCACCACAGATGTCAAGAATCAAATGTAGAATTTCTTTCATATCCAAGTTGTGGTAGGTTACAGATAGATGTCCAAGGAACAGAAATGCCCTATTTGAAAGATTGTACAATGGAAGGAATGAGACTTCTTGATATTCAACTCTCATCATAAGTTAATTTGACTTTCTCCAAAAACTTTCTCCAAAATTTCCATTTCAATAAATGAAAAAAAAATGGGCTCCCATTCTAAATCAGTGCAAAATCACAACATGAAGTAACCAGGAGATCTATGTCATCCAAGTAAACTTTCTTTTTTCACCTAGCAGCAAAAATAACTCTTCTATTTTTACCCTTGGTTTTACAAAGCCTTATTTATTGCAGTGAGTCCATTGACACATACATGCAAGTGCACACAAGCACTACACTCATACATGCAAGTGCACACAAGTGCGTGCACACGCAATTATGTGTTGTTTATAGTTCTTTCCTTTAAAATGCAAAAATATGTGCTGCCATGAACAACTTTCACCCCACGATCCTTGCAGCCCAGAGGAGAACAAAATGTCTCAAAAATTAGACAAAAAACAAAATGTCTCAAATAAATGAATGATTTCTAAAATAATACATCTGTGATGTTTTTGATTATAAAATTTTCCATCTACTATAACCATATAAGTAGTTTAGCATTATGTTTTATAATACTACTTACTTAATTTTCTTTTTATTTAGCCAGGCAGTGGTGCTTTAATCCCAGTGCTTGGGAGGCAGAGGCAGGTGGATTTCAGAGTTTGAGGCCAGCCTGGTCTACAGAGTGAGTTCCAGGACAGCCAGGGCTGCACAGAGAAACCCTGTCTTGAAAAACCTAAATAAATAAATAATAAAAAAAATAAAAAATTCTTTTTACTTATCTTTTACTAATAAATGTCAAAAATTGAAGAATATTAAATAATAATTTCAATCAGATAGAATATCTTCTATGGATAACACTAATTATAAATGATTTATATAAATATGTTACTCTTCAGAAAATACTAAAGAAATCCTTGGAAGGTAAAGTATGAGATTTATTAACCAGAATTAGAAGAAATAGATAAAATTTAGAAAAAATATAGAGCATAAGAATAGGTTAAATTTATTCTTTAAACACAGCATTATCTTTGTCTATTAGATTATTATTTGGGGATATATATTGTTCATATCAAATAATTTTTAGATAACGTTGACAATTATTTCTTGATATCCTGATTGCTGAAGACACTACTGACTTTGGACACAGAATCCAGAAGATTCAGGATGGATTTGAACTGAAAGCCTCCTCTCTGAGCACTAGCTTTTGTAGTACCAGAAAATTTCAGATAAGCTTCCATGGGTCAGAAGCAAGCAACAGTCCTGCCCAGCTCTGATGCCTACATACTACATGGATAACCATAAGGGCACGATAGCCCTAAGGGTGTAATAGGTACATACATGTTCTGGTGGTTAGCAACAGCTCTTCCAATGAACTTACATAACACCTAACAAGAGAGAAATAATGTCTGCTACTGGAAACCTAGCCATCAATAGAGGCCTAGAAATATTGTAGATAGGGATAATTGAGAAGCGTGATTTTCCTAAGCTAGCATAATTCCTGTATACAATTGCATTGTAATATTTATTTTTTGCCCACAGATAAATATACCTCTTATTTATCACAGATAGTTCTACTTGCAATGTATGGACACCATTAAAGAAAACCACAACTGATCAAAATACTGAGAACAAATGATTTTATGGTGACCATCTACAGCATGACTCCTACACCTAATAGGAGTACATCATAGAAGAGAGATACATTGAGGTTAATTGCATTTATATTTAGGTATATCTATATATAGATATCAACAATTAAAGGAAAAGACTCTGTGCATTAGAGAAAGCCAGGGGGATATACCAGATGGGGTTAGATGGTTAAAAGGAAGGAGGGTAAAGATATAATGTTTATAACTTCAAAATGAACTTTTGAAAACATGAAATGTAGCTGGGTGTATGAAATGTAGCTGGCACATGCCTTTAATCCCAGCAATGTGAGACAGTGTGAGTTCAGGACCAGTCTTGTCTATATAATTAGTTCCGGGATGACCAGAGCTACATAGTGAGAACATATCACAAACAAACAAACAAAACAAAACACACATACACACACACACACACATAAAAAGAGAAAGAACAAACAAAATGAAGAAAAAGAGGTAGAGGGAGGGAGTAGTGAGGGAGGGAAGAAGGAAGGAAGGAAGGAAGAAAGGAAGGAAGGAAGTGTTAACAAATCTACAGTCCTGGCACTTCTGCAGTGGGATCTCCTTATTTTTTTCAGGACAGCATGGGAGCACTGATTATGTATGAGGTACATCACAGGAAAGAACTCACAGTGTGACAAGCAATACATAGAAGATCTGGGGTTTTTTTTGTTTGTTTGTTCGTTTGTTCATTTTATATTTTCCACTTGGGCTAGTCTTGAACACATATTTTACAGATCATCTAGTGATCCTGAATTCTAGCTGTGCATTAGAATCACTTGGGGAGCTTTAATTTACTATCAAGGCCTAACCACCACACCCCTAAGACAGAGAATTAGTTACGGAAGTCCATATGTTGCAGACACTAGGGGATTTAAAGCTCTCCACTTAATTTTAACACACAACCAAGAACAAGGACTCTGGGTCCAGCCTGGGTCCTTCGGTTTAAAACTAAAGAAACAGGCTTTGAAAAACGGAACTCGGCACAGACTTCGTGAGACTACTTCTTACTCACTGATCTAGACTTAGCTCTTGGATTCACTTTTCCAGGAATCCGCCAAGTCACCCAGGCTTCTCGATAATACACTGTGCACCTCATGGTCCTTGGCAGGCGGCTTCTACTGACCTTTTCCTCGCTATTGGGATGACCTTAAAAGTGTTACCACTGACATTATTAGAAATCATACTTCTTCTTACTACACAATGAGAGGAAATAAACATTTATCAAGCACGAGAAGAAAAAAACTGCAAAGGCATTTCATGATGAGGGAGGGTAGTTTAGTCCTGTCCTCCTCCACCACCCCCTACCCCATCTCCCCGTTCCTCAAGTGATGACTCTGAATACGAAGGGCAGAGAAAAATTCCTGGTTCACCTTTTCTTCTAAACCAAAACACCACTGTTAAATGGGTAAGCAGCTTTTATTTATCTCTTAGTTCCTAAGAATGAATCAAAATTCTATCCATAGAACCCAACATACCTAATTTTACACTATAGAATTATCCCTTCAGATTACTTCATTTTGCTTCCAGAGTCATCCCAATTGTTTTCCCTTTCCGTAGAATTTCTTCCCCTGTCCCTTTTCTATATGAGACCCATCCATCCTTTAAACTGCAGCTCAAATATCACTTCCCTTGTGAAACCTTTCCCTGACCTTTCAGACAGAACAGGTCATTCCCAATTTCATGCTCCTGTGGCACTCACAGTGCCACAGTGTTGGAAAGCAGCGGGCGCCCTGCTCTCCTCGCCTTGCTTAGCGCCTCTGAGAGAGGAAGCCTACATCATTTTATATATATTTATACCCTAGTATTTGTTCCAACTCTAATATATTTGGGACACAATAAATGTTGATGGAAGCCTGTTAATTTTTTCTGAAATGTTCACCCAAACTCGAGAAAAGAAAGGAGTTAAGTGGTTCAATGAACAACAAGGCAAACAAGAAAACTGCTTTGAAACTCAATCTGGGTATAATTAATTGGAATTTAAGATGTTCAGTAGGTGGTGACATTCTAGGTCTCAAGGTCTGATGAGTCTCTACACAAATCAGGCTATAAAAGTATGAAGCTGCCAGGTATGATGGCATTCGCCAGTACCTATAATTACTACTAAGTGCAAGTAATCCTAGTACCCTCAGCAAGTGCGTTGTTTAAGGGGCGGCTGATGAGCTAGAGAGCTGCGTGCACTGCACAATAAGTTGCATGCCACTCTGAAGGTACAGTGAGACCTGTCTCAGTGAAATGCCATAAAGCAAAAAACAAAAAGGGGCAAAGCAGATACAATTTTAGTTAGAAAGTTGTATCCTGGGAGGGTGAAGATGTCAATTCACGCTGGTATACACATTCCCTCTCTCTCTCTCTCTCTCTCTCTCTCTCTCTCTCT
>JADRCD010231874.1:0-35926 GCA_019843815.1 Montemys delectorum | reverse complement strand
CAAAGCAAAGCAAAGCAAAGCAAAGCAAAGCAAAGCAAAGCAAAGCAAAGCAAAGCAAATTCTTCGATTTACATAGAGTCTCTCATGGACTTTGCCACATGAAAAGCTGAGGAATCCAGGGAACAGCAAGCTGCTAAGGTCTGATACTATATTACTAGAGATATAGTACTTGGTGTAATTTAAAAGCTATTTAAAAGAAAGAACTTTATCTCTTTTTTATTTGCCATGCTTATTTCAGTCTTAATTTCCTTCAGGTTTATAAGTTTAAATACTATCTACCACTAATACTAACAATATGTATTAACCAAAATATTGCTCTTAAATTACAAACTTTATGATCTCAAATAATAACATGTATGTATGTTTCAATTTAAAATGGTCAGCATTCATGAACAAGAAGAAAATATCATTCTTAAGTACTACCTTTTCTTTCTACCTGATTCTCTCAATACAATTAACTGTATAGTATATATGTAATAGTATTGTCTTTTATACAGTTGTTCTAGATAAGAGCAAAAGGCTTGACTTTATCCATATTCTTCCTTGCACTTTCTACATATTCATTATAATGCAACCTATCAGAAAAGCTATTGGTTTTATTTTCAAAATAGATATTAAATTGAATAAATTCTGTCTTCTTTGATCACAATCACTTCAGAACCTTGGCTAGTCTCTTCCTAACTATGTTATTCTCTCATTGATTGGAATGGTTATCTCATGAATGGATTTCTGCAGATGCCTTTGTTTTCTGCTCTGTCCATCATATCCTTTTGACTCAACTTCCTGAGGTGTTCTCTCAGTATTGATTACCTTTTAAAAACAATCAGCTGGTGGCATTAGAGGTTCTTATGAAATGGTTGATAAAATCATCCACCAGCACCATTTCTACTCAACAATGTAATCAACTACTTACACTGTAACAGGAACAGTGAAAGGACTATATGAATGAGCACTGGCAAAGGACATCACCTATACTTATTTCAAATAATAGAGTTTAATACATATAAAACCACATAGGAAATAGAAAAACAGTATATATACACATACATGCACATATATGCACGCACATATGTATGTATACAAATACACATATCCATCATATGCATATCCATCATATACATATACACATGGTAGAACTTGTTACATACCAGCTATACTATAAAATGAAAAGTTATTAGGTAAACAAACACCTAAGTAAAGATAGCATTTCTCACTATCGCTCACTGCTGGGTGGCCATACATCCTAAGCTGGGGCTTGCTCTAGCAAACGGACTGCAGTGGTGTCCACAATGCCGAGGTTACTCTTAATGAAGGGAAACACACATTCTGTTTTCAATCTCTTCTCCTTTGATTTAGGCGGACACAGTAACGTGGGTGACAGATGTTGAAGTGCTTGTCTTGCACAAGATAGAGTATAGGTTTTGAAAAAACTATCAGGAACATCTTGGATTTTTGAACCTACAATTCTGTGAGTTTAGATACTAGATAAGAATTTCTCATATGAAGAAATTTGTTGTATTTGTCAAATCACACACATATACACAAAAACATAAATTGAAATACATAACAAATCAATTAGATAGCTATAATTATCAAATGGTTCCTTTATAATTAGTGTCTATTTACTATTTAAATGAACAAAGTCTTAAAAATAAAACGTATATTCTGTATACTCCTTACCAGTCTCATGTTTGATTATTAAAAAATATTCTATACCAAGAACAGAATTCATAGTATTTCCTCAATACTAATTTATCCATAAACTAAAATATAAACTTTTATGTTGCTAGGCTTACTTTGAAATGTGTCTGTAGTGTCTAAAATATAGAAACTCAACATATCCAAAACATCTATATTCATGAGTAAAATCAACCTCATATTCAAAACATTTGGAAAAATGCAATTTGCACTGAACTCATGTAGGTCTATTTTCTTATAGTTATCTATCCTATTTAATGGTTACATACCTAATATTATTAGGTATCTGACATGTTTGCAAGTATGTAAGATAGTGGGTATAAGATTCATGCAAATAATTTCTGAGTTTTATAGGAGATTTGAACAACCATAGAATTTGCCTCCAAGAAAGGTCCTGGAAGAAATTTTTCAGGAATATCAAGGATAAATATAATATGACATAGTATGAAACTTAATTTTTCACTCACAAACTTATAAACTACTAGTTCTTGTAGTATCTTCCTGAATAATATTTTATTCATAAGGCATCATAGCATATTTATGGAAATAAAGAACATTGTCTATTTAGTTCAGTGAAATTTTAGTGCCTGTTACAAAGTTTAGCAGTACAAAATGTAATAAATTACATAAATTCAATAAGACTTTATTTAATAATAAGCTCATGTTAGGAGCCTTTCAGCTGCTCCACATTTTCATCCTTGTATTGAATGTTGTAGTATGTTTGACCATGTCTCCATATTCAAGATATTCAAGATAGCTGCAAAAATAGCTAAAGACAAAAGATTATTTTCAGGGTATGGGAAACGTCAGCTTTACTGACAGGTAAATAGCTTTATGGGCAGTGTGTTTTCATCCACATGTGACACTGAAAATTAAAAGGTGCCTTATTTTTTTTTAAACAACTGTATCAGAGTGAAAGAGTATCTTTCAGTTATATTTGATTCTTAAATATTCTTATTCTTGACCTATCAACTTTGAATCATTCACGACTAAGGTGGAAAAGTTATATCTAAAATAGGAGCAAAAAACATTTTCTAAGTACACTGATCAGTTGGATTTCTTCTGTAAATGCTATTTGTATTCTTTGCTAACTTTGTCAGCTTATTTGCCCTATTCTTATTGATGTATAGTAATTTAAATGTAGTTAGATGCTCATTCTTTACCTGTAGTACATATTTTCTTTTTGTTCATATAAAGATATATTTTAAAAATATTTTTACAGGGCCAAGGGCCTCTCCTCCAATTGATGACTGACTTTGCAATCCTCTACTATATACATGCTGCCAGAGCAATCAGTCCTACCATGTATACTCCTTGGTTGGTGGTTGAGTACCTGGGAGCTCTGAAGGTACTAGTTAGTTCATACTGCTGTTCATCCTAAGGGGCTGGAAACCCTTCAGCTCCTTTGGTCCTTTCTCTAACTCCTTCATTGGGGACCCTGTACTCAGTTCAATGGATGGCTGTGAGCCTCTACTTCTGTATTAGTCAGGTACTGTCAGAGCCTCTCAGGAGATAGCTATATCAGGCTGGATTGTCCTTCCTTCAGTCTCTGCTCCATAGTTAGTCTCTGCAACTCCTTCCGTGAGTATTTTGTTCCCCCTTTTAAGAAGGAATGAAATGTCCACATTTTGGTCTTCCTTCTTCTTGAGTTTCTTGTGGTTTGTGGGTTGTTTTTTGTGTATTCCTAACTTCTGGGCTAATAACCACTTAACAGAGAGTCCATACTATGTGTGTTCTTTTGTGATTGGGTTACCTCACTCCAATAAATGGGAGAGGGAGGGCTAGCAAGCAAGGGGAGGGGGGAGGCAACAGGGGTTTATTCTTGTTGTTTTTTGTTTTGGTTTTTTTTTTTTTTTGGAAGGGAAAGTTGGAAAGGAGAAATCATATGACATGTAAATAAAGAAAATATCTAATAAAAAAATAAAATAGCACCATTGATGACTCAAAAAAATTATTATTGAATGTGCTACATATCTCTATAAATTCACAGTCCCATGTATGTTATTATATACACATACCTATATGTGTACCATATATGTATGAATTTATATATGCAGGATACAAATATACAAATAAACATTAACATAAACATAAAAATATTTTTAAAGTTTTATTATTTTATGTGTTCTGAGTGTTTTGTGTGCATGTACTGTTCTGTGTACATGTACATACCAGGTGTGTCCTTGGTGCTGTGAGGGTCAGAAAAGGCATCAGATCCTCTGGAACTGCAGTTATACATGGTTGAATTTGATCTCAAGTCATTGCAGAAGCATCAAATACTCTAAACCACTGAGCCCTAGATATTTACAATGCTAATTTAGTCATAGTTACTAATCTTTGGAAACCTCATCAATTGAATATTATTTAAAGCTTTCCTTTTATTTTGATAATCATAAAGTTTGCCTTATAATTTTGAGATTTTAATATAAGATGAACAATGTGCTTTGAAAAGGTTGTTTTGTAAATGCCTCCACCACTGTATACTGAGATTCTATGCATACTTTCACGTCTATTGGTTCCTGAATCTCAGCCAGAATTATGCATTTTGAATTATTTGTAAATATCACTGTGAGATAATATTTTATATGGTAAAATGTATTAATTATTACTATTTTCAGACTGCATATTTGCATTCACACAAACAAATATATAGTTTGTATACATCAAAGAAAAAACCTAGGGACAATCCTTGCAATTGTACAAAAATTGAATAGTTTTGGGCATAACTGACAAGAGTATATATTATAATTTTTTATGTATCCATATATATGTATAAAACAAATATATATATAATCTTATTCAAAAATGCAATTACTTTATTTGTTGTGGTAGGATATGAGATTCATTTTTTTCTTTGTCTCTCTCCATATCACATAGTATATCATTTTACCCAAAATGAAGACATGATTATGTAAATTCTGAAGATATTACAGTCTTTTAGTGTTGTTTTTGAAATAAAATCCCAAACATTTCATTACCAAATGAAGAGTCAGGAGCCAGACACTGTGGCTGCTAGTTCAGAGACAGAAAAAATACCCAGCTGACCTTCCTACTCCACCACCGTCCCACAAGAAAAAGGCTCCTTTTCCTTTCTGTTCTCCTTGGTCTATTTCTCCTTCTCCTCTGCTTCTGCAGCCTGTCTTAAATACCCTTCAACTCACAGATCCTCCTTTCTCTCTCCTGCAGTTTTTTTTTCTTTTTTTATGTTCACTTCCTCAACTGGTTGCTTGCCCTTCTTCTTGACCTGTGGTTGACTTTTCAATCTTGTTTACAATAAACAGAAAACTCTTAGATTAAAGGTGTGTGCTAGGTTTGATCCACAACACAACAAGAAGTAGGTTTTTCCAGTATACAATCTTTCTCATAATGTGATCATCTTGGATTAAAGGGATGCACTAAGACTGAGCCATACCTCCGTTATAGGCAGGTTTTTTTCAGTGTACAATCTTGGGGTTCACAATGTGATCAGATAGCCTGTAACACTTTAGAATAAATAATTTAAAGTTGGCCTTATGACCAATATGAAAATAGTAAATGACACTGACAATGTACCTGCCTACAACACCAACTACAAAATTCAAATTTCGGATCATATACTATCACACTCTGTTCTTTGTTTCTAATGTCTCGCAACTGCAGCTCTTTTTTGATGAGGAGCAGAGGCATTCCTAGATAGGCCATGGGTGCATATACAGAGGGTCAGAAGGATACAACATTCAATGCTCTTGCAGTCTATCCGTGGCTGATGGCCTAGAATGTGAAACCCTAGAAGCCACAGGGCTCCCAGAGCAGGCAGGTGGGTGTAACACATTTCTTGAAATGTAGCTGTTTTTTCCTCTGCCTTATCTGACTTCCCTCAACCCCTTGAAACTGTCTCTTAGGAGTATTTCATTAATAAGTAATTAACCAATGATTGCTAGTTCATGTTCTACACATAACTTTTCTTTTGCCTTTAAAAATCCCATAGCATTAGTTTAAAAACAAAAAAAAGTTTCACAATGTGGCTAGAGATCTATTTTTCTTTTTTCTTTCTTTCTTTCTCTCCTTCTTTCTTTCTTTCTTTTTTTTGTCATCAAATAGCATTCTGGTGAAAATGTTAACACATAACTCATCAAATATTTTTAAAATTCAGCAAATTTGCTTTATTCTCAGAAAATAAAGAAATGAAAATCCATTTAAATGCTATAATAGTTGCAATGTTTATTGGATAAATTTTTATTTGTGTACATTAGCAATTTTAATTGTAATGTTTCCATAATAATTTTAGTTTTCATAATTCTGGAAGCAATCAAATTTTAAAATATGGAGGAGGGCATTTTGAAGCCAAGGCTATGGAATAGCATAAAGTATTTATAGTTTAAGTACTTTCAAATATAGCAATAATAAAATCAAAATTCATATACAAAATGTGTGATTTGTTTAAATATTTTCTATTCCAAGAGTATACTTAAAATTTCTAATATCAAAATTAAGATGTAAATATACAATTGAAGCATTTGGTCATTGTCGTGGTTGAGATGGTAGTCTTCGGAATCCAGCACTTTGCTTCATTCAGAGGTATAAGAATTGAGCAATGAGCAAAGATAAGCGTGGACAAGGTGCTATTCACTTCTATAGTGTAATCTGTCTCCTGCGGCTTTTGCTTATCACTGCCCGGAACTCATTTCATTTCTTTTAGGAGCTTGCATGCAGCTTGGCCAGAGTAGTAGAATTATCACTAAAATCAGCCTCATTACTGCATGACCAGTGAATAAGACCCTGATGATTCCTTGATCCCTGTTTGGATTTATACATTTTATCAATTGTTAATGTGGCCTCTGCCTTGTGTTCCCCAGACCAAGGGTTGTACTGCCTGAGAAAAAAAGAAGCAAGTCCTTTACGTACTAGTACAGAGTAGAATTATTCTGCCTTTGTCTCTTCCCATCTCTCATTTCTCTGTCCTCGAATTATTGTGATAGTAACTATCACATAGAAAGAGTTATTTGTGCGTTATAATTTTTGAATGAGTTAATTGATTTTGTTGGTTTGGTGGACTTTAACTTGCTTTGTCTAAGCATCTTCTTTGGCTGAACTGTGACTTTTAATAAAATATGACTTACAATTCTACAGAGCACAGTGTAAGATTTTAAGGCATACTGTGGTTGACAACATGTCTGTCTTGGTCTATAGAATGAGAAATTTTTGGTATAAGATACGTAAAATGAGGACCTGGCCTTCAATTTCTTTATTAAATTTGATTTTTTGCAACGTGTTTTATTTGAACTGATTAATATTGGATGCTATACTTGATTCTTGTTGCTTGAAGTAGCTAGGTGAAAAATATATAGAAAAATTTAGGGGTAGATAATTTTCTGCAAGTAGAGTCATATAGTGTCAAAAGAATGTCAATACAGCACAAACCATGGTAGAGGTTTTCTGTGAAGAACCCCTCTGTACCTCCCAGTCAGTGTCCAGCCACCTACCTCTTATTTATCATTTGTCTGCATAGCATCATTAATAACATCTTGTAGACTCTTAAACTATTTGTTCCAATCATGTACCTATTTTCTACAGCGTAAGCAGTAGAAGAAAGGGATTTTGTCTGCTGTACCAACAGCTAGGACAATGGTTCACAGTAGGTCCTCACTGAATTCCTAATGGAGAAAATGATCAATATTAACATTGTTGTAGTTTGTTTGAGTCTGACAAAATAGCTAGGACATTTCCCCCTTAGGCTCTTACAGTATTGTGGAGAACAGAATTTAAGATGCAAAGTCTCAATTTAAAACACTTTAATATGAAGAAATACAGTACATACATATTGGTTGCTCAGATACCACAAAAATGAAGACTATTTCTAAAAGTGAGATTGAATTTAAAAGAAGCATGTTTAAATTCCTATACTCATACTCAAACTGAGATTCTTTTCTTTTTTTCCTTTTTTTTTTTGCTTCATGGAAATAAACAGGAAAACGTGGGACATTTAGTTTGTGAGGAAGATGTAACTAGCCAGGGGCTTGTCAAAATAAACTAAGATACAGTTTGTTTTAAACGGCTCAGACTTAACCTCCTTGTTCTCTTATGCACTGGTTAGCAACATTTGGGTGCAATGTTTCAATGTCTGTTACGCCAAGTTTGCAATAGATTTGAGTTAGCCTGAAGACCAAACCATATAAATAATGAACAAAGTAAGTGAGCTTTGTCTATAAAATAGGTAAATGTAGTGGAAATGACTACTCATTTTCAATAATTTGAGGACCCTGTTCAGTTTCAGAGTCTTAGTTTTCCACAATGAACTACTGCAGATATTAGCTAGGCAGTGGATGTCTTGGTGGAGAGGACTCATGGACTACTTCACTCTACCTTAGACTCTTCCCAGCAAAGACAAGGGCTGCCTTTTGTTCCTTTCTCTACATGCTCAGCTGTTCAACATAAACAGTAAAATACACTTACAATGTATTGTATTTTGGGGAATTAAAAATATCCTATGAAAATTACTGCAGATATTAATACACTCAGAAAAACTAGTTTTTCATGTACCACTAAATATTCACAGAAGAGTAGAAAGTTTTTGATGAATAATATTAGCTTAGAATTTCATTTTTGTCAATTAGGAATTTAGAACTTTAACATAAGTTCTGAATCTCATTTAATGCCAATGAGTAGGATGTACTGGAGTAATGTCATTTTAGACATAAGTCAGGACCAATTGCCTTACACTTGATCTCAAACTGAGCATATGCCATAGTAAACAATAATATCTTTTTTGCTACTCGCAAGAAAACTAATCAAACAAACAAAAAACAGATTGCCATTTTCTGCTTTCATTGTTTTTTTCACAATTTCAATCAAGATGCCTCATTGATTTATATCATGTTGTAGAAATATGGATGAGTAGAAATGCCTATAGGTGTTTAGAACAGAGAATAAAATCATGGATGTATAGGCTACAAAAAAAATATTTTTTTTCCAAGACTCAGGTGATAAATACTCAGTACAATAGTATCTGCTACTGAATCTTCCCTCTTGAGTTGGTGATCCAGTTCTTATTTCCCATTAAAGAACCAATGAATGAAAGTATTCTTAATGAAATAGGAAGAATTTCAAAATAAACAGGAGTCAGGGTACTCTAAAGCTATTGATCTTAAACAATAAACTTTGTGCTTGTTTTAAAGAGGTGGCCAGTTGGAATATTTGTAAAGAATTAAGAGGACAATGTCAGTGAGTATAAAACATCAAACAGGACCTTTAAATATTTGCTTTAAAGGTAGCCTATTAACCCAATTCTATTTTCCTCTTTGCACTCACTTCAGTAACTACCAAATACAGTTCACCCTGGCCTATGTTGTGCTCAATAATAATATTATTTTCTTAAAATTTTTAAGCTAACATCACCCCTAATGTATGATAAATAAGAGCTATGAAGAAGTACTCTAGGAGGGACCATGTAGAGACTTGATAAATTGTTGATGCTTCTAAACAACCATCAGGTGACCTTTCAAAGCTGAAAGACATTCCAGCTGCTCCAGCCCTGAATTATCATGATCGTCTTTTTGTAACTCTACTTTTTTTACACAGGCTTAGAAGCATGCTGGTAAAATTAGAACAAAGTGCCCAATAACTTATAGAGAGTGAGCATTGGTCAATCAAACTAGCATCCATACATATGTCAACTAGATTCCTGTTATGAAAGTTTCAATATTTAAATTACATTGTGGATATACAGTATTAAGTTAAACTGATGAAATTTACCAGGAAGTTGGTCAACTATTAAACTAGGGTGAATTAGGGATTCTAAGAAGAACAGGTAGTGGCTATTTGCCTAGTAGAATGAAAACGTTTCAAAATTTTAACTCTTGGTTTGGCATAGAGAAAGAGACTGAGTATAGTTTTGCCTAGCCACATGTATTAATAAAGGAATTGGCAGAGTGTCAACAAGTTCTACACGCTGGAATCATGCCAATTATTTTTGGCTACCACAACTCCTAACAATCTCTGCTAACATCCCTTCTTGAAGAATGCAGACTGGAAAATGAATGGGGAATTTTAGTATCTGCAGAAATGTGAATGGTATAACTCAATATTTTACAGAAGCCTGATTTATAGGAGAGCAATGGGAAATTATGTGTGAGATCTAAAATTGCATTCTCTTGGGATCATTTCTGCTTTTCAAGAGAGAGGCAGATCAGGTCAGAATTTTATTATTTTTGGCTACAGGCCAAAGAAAGTCTTACAACGTGATCCTAACATGCCTAAAATAAAATAAAATAAAAACAAAGCTAGTTAATGTGAAGTTAGTAATAGCAGTTGGGTTTAATTTTTAAAAAAAAGTGACAACAGTCTGACTCTTGAATTTACCATTTCTACTGGCAGTGGGTGAACTTTTCATTAGTATCCACAAATATCAGACAAGAAGAGACACTTCAAATTCGACTAGACTATAAAGAATGTCTTCTTTCATAATTCTTAAAATCAGAACTGTCTCCAAGAAACTTCTTACAGAATTTCAGATTCATGCTGCGGAACCTATGGTGTATAAATGGTATTTTAATGGATGGATTTCAGAGTTACCAGCTTGATGCCTTCAGTGAGCTCTGGATTCTGGCCTTCACTTATATCATTTGCTGTCATGACATGTTGCAGTTGTAGAAACTTTAAAAATATTCCTACAAAAGAGTAACCACCCCATAGTCACTCATCTTATGCTTCATACGGGAACATGAGAGTGATATTTCATTATTTCTCAATTAGTAAAATGATTACTATGAATCAATCTTTGACTGTATTTCTTCCTTACATTAAAAATGAGAACTGCCAGTCAACATTTTGACATAATCATATTTTAGATTATATTTCAAATATAGATTGTTTATAAGTACACTTTAAGATATAAATGCAGCAAAATGTGCTATTTACTTATATTACTTTCATTTAATCACATCAGAAACATTTATCTGTCCTTTTTTTTTTTCTGTGACTTTTCAATCTGGGTGTCAGTGGGCAGCAATACATTGTGCTTTGCAAACCTCTGTGCAAATGAATTAGATTTGCCGCCTTAACACATATGGCACTGTGATAATTTGATGGAGAAGCAAGATGTAAGCTTTTGTCACAAAGCCTTTTAGCCTCTGCTACTTTAAAAAATCACTGCTTGGAGTTGCAGTTTAGGATGGAAACTCGTGTAATTCTCAGTCCTTATTCCTCCTTTTCTAATTATGGACTACTCTTCTACATGAACAATGTCTCCTGACTTTAATTTTACAAACCTAGGAATATCTTTACTTCATTCATAGACTTAACAAACCCCACACTCTTCAATTTAGTTGTGAGGGTTTTGTTTTATTTTTTTGTTTTTCTGTCTCTTGGTTTCTCTACAAGATTTCTAAACTGTTCACTAGTAGATGTCTGTGATTTCCATCTCACTTAAGTTGATGTGCTTGTTCTATTCTATTAGAATACAGCAGACCACTTCTAGATTTTTCCCAAAGTGCCCTCTAGAGAAGTCAAAGTAGGACCTGAAGTGTTAGTTTAACTTCTGAAGTTTGATTAGTGTCTTTCTCGCAGCAAGGATTTCCTGCCTTATTTGTGTTGTTGGCATTTATGTTCTACAACATTTCCTAGGTCCTCATCAAGTAGAAACAGCACATGAAAGTGAGCTCTGTGCAGCATAGTTTGTACCAGAGCACATTCCTAGCAATATATGAGTATATGAAAAATGCTTTAATAAAATCCAGCTGTACCTCTGCATTTATTTATTTATTTATTTACCTCGAAAATGCTGCCTGCATTCCTTCCCTCACAGACTCCCTCCTTCCTCCCCCTTCCATTCCCCTCTGAGTGGTTGGGCCTCCACCTGGCTATCCCCTCAACCTGGAGCATCAAGTCTCTGCAGGATTAGGTGCATCCTGTCCCACAAGGCTGCTGTGTTGGGGAATGGATTCCATAGTCAGGCTACAGCTTTAGGGGCAGTCTTTTTGTTGCCCTTTTGACAATGGAAACAATGGTGACAATAGGATCAGAGGTGAGGAGGACACAACATCTATCCCAACACAACATCATCTGTCTCAACACCTTGGAGTAACTGGGACCAGGGGGACTCAGGCACACAGGAACTCTGCCATCTCAGTGGCAGGGATTCCCTCAGGTCTGTCTGGGCAGGTACCTTAAGCAGATCTTCAGTGCAAATTTTGCAACCCGTCCTACAACAACCAGAGGAATCTCCACTCCCAGGCACTCTAACTGACCCAGGATCACAGAACCCCAGAATCAACAGAATCACAGAGACAGCTTGACTCTGAGGAGTTCTGACAAAACCAGGATCACAGGAAAGACAGACTCCAGTCAGATTTAGCCAGGGCAGATAGCACTAGAGATAGCCAGATGGCAGGAGACAAGTATAAGAAAATAAGCAACAGAAACCAAAGCAAGATTCAGACATAAAATCACTTCTCATGATGATGATACAGGACTTTAAGAAAGACATAAAGAGTATCCTCAAAGAAATAAGGAGAACACAGGTAAAGAGCTACAAGCCCTTCAAGAGAAAACACAAAAATCCCTTAAAGAACTATAGGAAAACACAATCAAACAGGTGTAGAAAATGAGCAAAACCCTCTAGAATCTAAAAATAAAATAGAAACAATAAAGAAATCATAAAAAGAGACAATCCTTGAGATAGAAAACCTAGGAAAGAAATCAGGAGTGCTAGATGCAAGCATTACCAACAGAATACAAGAGATAGAAGAGAGAATCTCAGGGGCAGAAGACACCATAGAAAACATTCACGCAACAGTCAAAGAAAATGCAAAAAGCAAAAAGCTCCTAATCCAGAACATCCAGGAAATCCAGGACCCAATTAGAAGACCAAACCTAAGGATAATAGGTATAGAAGAGAGTGAAGACTCCCAATTTAAAGTGCCAGTAAATATCTTCAACAAAATTATAGAAGAAAACTTCCCTAACCTAAAGAAAGAAATGCCCATGAACATACAAGAAGTCTATAGAACTCCAAATAGACTGGACCAGAAAAGAAATTCCTCCCATCTCATAATAATCAAAATACCAAATTCACTAAAGAAAGAAAGAATTTTAAAAGCAGCAAAGAAAAAGGTCAAGTAACATATAAAGGCAGGCCTATCAGAATTACCCCAGACTTCTCATCAGAGAGTATAAAAGCTAGAAAATCCTGGCCAGATTTCATACAGACCCTACAAGATCACAAATACCATCCCAGGCTACTATACCCAGCAAAACTCTCAATTATCATAGATGGAGAAAACAAGATATCCCATGACAAAACAAAATTTACACAATATCTTTCTACAAATCCAGCCTTACAAAGGATAATAGATGGAAAACATCAACATAGGGAACAAAACTGTACCATAGAAGAAGCAAGAAAGTAATCTTTCAACAAATCCACACAAACCTAATTCCACCTCTTACAACAAAAACAACAAGAGGTAACAATTACTTTTCTTAATATCTTAATATGAAAATTAATATTACCAACATATCCTAATCTATTGAAATCCAAAAATATGAAGAATCAGAAATTTGTTGATTGTCATCCAATGGTCTCTCCAATTTGGTAATTGGAGAAATAGGTCCAATATTGTACAATCCACATACACCTTCAGCTTGTTTGTTCATGACAGTGTCTTGTTGTGTACCGCATAATGGTCTTGAAATCTTGCTTCTCCTATCTCAGGCTCTCTATTAGTAGTATTGCTTATTTCATGTTTTTACACTATACTATGGTTTTCAGAACAGTTTACATATTTCAAAAGTATTTATATACCCAAAAGAAACATAGACAATTAAATTGGGAGGGGGCTTGTAAAGAACAACAAAGAGTGAGACTGAATGCTTTGCTTGACGATGCTTGTAACTCTTGTATTAATTTTGACGAAGAGGACTTTATAAGTTACTCTTTCTCTGAATGAATGTTTTTCAAAATCATCACAGCCAATGAACTAGATTCTTACCCTCACCTAATGTCTGTACCACCCTCCAAGCAGAACCATTGTTCATTGAAACAGTTGGTGAATGACTTCATGCATCTTACTACACAAAACCATTTCTTAAATGAATGTAACCTGTTCTCTGCGGGCTGAGAATGAAAACAATCACTCCAGTCAAGTAGCTTTGACCATAGCTGGAAATTTGTATCCTAAAATCATGCCTACAATTCATTCCTTGGTGCAGCAACTCTTAGCTTAGCTACTAGGGAGCTAAAATCCTTTGGTGAAATGAGGGTCATTGAAGTACAACCTTACTACAATGAACTCTAATGTCTAAAAATTGTTCTTATTTTGGACTTGAACACAGGAAGAGCCAAGACTGTAAGCTCAACTAAAAATAAAGCAAACAAACATATAAAATACTTTATCTAATTATGTTCATTTTAAAAAAGAACTAGTAGTGATATATTATTTTAAAATATACAGTTCATATGTTTGGAGTTATTCAAAATTTATATTGAGAAAAATGTATGTATTTTCAGTATTGCTGTAGACAAGCATCTACATAAGACCATTCAATTGATTGTTGTTTTATATCAACCAACTTTTATAGTACTTATTTTTATTGTTACAATATTTTGTAAATTTTAAAAATATGAAAAAATAAAAAAAATTGAAAGGTTAACAAAAAACAATGGTGACAAAAAACTCAGATACAAGAACTATCTCTCATTTGCAAATATTCAAGGTACATTTTATGTTTCTGGGAAGTGGGGGTATGTCAGCAATGGAAAGAATAATGAAGAAAAAATAATAAAGGATTTCTCCTACTAGTAGAGCTCTAGCAGTGGTCATCATCATCCCTGTTTGTTACCTTTCAGAACTGTAGAAAGTTACATTGCTGTAGGTGGAAAGTGATATCACTATTTTACATCCTTGTCAGGTAACTTAATTATAGATATGAAAATCCATCGTCTTTTCCTCTGACTGAACTAATGTGAGGATAAAGGTGATGACATCTATATCGTCATGCCTGTATCTCTTTGTCACAATAAGCAGACTACCTTTACAGTATTGGATCGCACTAGCATAGATACGTGCATGTCTTTGTGTTTAAAACCCTGGCATTTAGCAATCGCTAGTCTCTAAAGTACAACTTCATTACCTCATCTGTATTTGGCATCTTGTAGACTTAGTTTGAGGCACATCTTTCTACATGCTCATCTGCCCTTGTAAAAGTTAAACATATATTGGAGGATATGGTAACAATTAAATATTCTTACATTGTTTTCATTTATTTTACAAAGAAGTAGCCCATTGGATATATTTTACTCTGAGTACACAATAAATTTCTATAAAATAACTGGTATAAGTCTATATTTTAAAGTACCAAGGAATATATATTTTCTAATTAGGTCAGAATTTCCTTCAAAATCAGCAAAATATATATTATGTGTTAAACATATTAACAATTTTATTATATTATATTATATTATAATAAATATATAAACATATTATATTAACAATTTTGCAAAACAAGGAAGGGAAAAATGCATTCAATATACACTGCATAAAATTTTGGCAGCTGGGAATGGTGGCACACACCTTTAATCCCAACACTCAGGAGGCAAAGGCAGGCAGATCTTCATGAGTTCAAAGTCAGCCTAGTTTACATAGTGATTACCAGGACAAACAAAGTTACATAGTCAGACCTGTCTTTAAACACACACACACACACACACACACACACACACACACACTTTAATTAATTTCTGACATTTATATTAATTTATATTGTTTATAATATAAATGTAATAAATTAATATAATATTATTAATTAATATAATATTATAAATTAATATTATATTAACTTATAATCTTTTGATGAAATTAAAAAGGTATCAGTTCTGTTTGTACATTGTAATACATACAATTATATAAATTTTATTTACACTATTTTACTAGGTTATTTGTGACAGCAAATAATCAAGACAACTTCTGTTGACTAAATAGTATTCAACAAAAACTATTTAACTTTTTAAATATATTCTGAAAGCATAGGTTTATTTTTCGAGAGGGAAGCAATCTACAAAACAATTTATATTTTTATGTAAAAAGTTCAAGGTTACCGGGCAGTGGTGGTGCATGCCTTTTTTAATCCCAGCAAGTGGGAGGCAGAAGCAGGCGTATCTCTGGGTTCGAGGCCAGCCTGGTCTACAGAGTGAGTTCCAGGGCAGCCAGAGCTATACAGAGAAACCCTGTCTCGAAAAAAAAGAAAAAACTTCAAGGTCATTCTTCACAGATATAACCCTTAAAGTTCACACAGAAGCAGAAATGACTAGAGATATTCAAGGCAAAGCTGAACAAATAGACTGGCAGGAGTGGTAGCCTTACGGATTTCAGATTATCCTATGAAGCCATAGTAATAAAACCAATAGGTACTAGCATAAGTACATGCACATTGGTAAGAGCATAGAATAAAAACCACCAGATTTAAGTACATACAGTAAGAGTTACTCATTTTTTTTTTTTTAGCAAATATACAAGTATTATACAATGGATAAATGATAGCATATTTTGCAAATGGTGCTCAGAAAACTTTTTGTTAATATGTAGAATTAACAATCTTCTATCTCTCAACTTAATTGAAATTCAAGTCTAAATAGATCAAAGTCGTCAACATAAGACCTGACACTCTAAAACTGCTAAAGGAAAGAACGGAGAATGGATTTCAACATGTAAGTATGGGCAATGGGTTTTGAAGAAGACCTTCATAAGGTAGAAAATATGACCAACAGTTGAAACACTGGCTCTTTGAAAGTAACCAATCTTCTACACAATAAAAACGATTTACAGAATAAAGAGGTAGGCCACAGAATGAGAAAATCTTTGCCCGATACTCTTCTGACAGAGATTTGATGTTTACAATATGCAGAGGTCAAAATCTAAATACCAACAAAGCAAATCAACCAACTTAAAACTTGTATACAGAACTAAATAGAAACCGCCAAAAAATGAAACACAACTGGCTAGTAAACACTTTGAAATGTTTCTTTTGGGGCAAGGCATCCTCTTCCATCAAGCAGGTATATTCCTTAGGGCACCCACTGGGACATGAAAGAGGAACAGGGTACCTACCTCATAGCCAGATCAGCTGAGCAACCCTGACAATAAACATGGTGACAGATATTACAGCTAGATTGTCATCACCTGAAAACCTCTCTGAGGACTAAATTTTATGGTACCAAAAGACTCCATGGGAGCTTCCAAATGATAGTAACAACTAACAGACCTACCTAACTATAATACCTATTAACCATTACAACAACAGAATAATAACCCTAAGGTGCTGTAACGGCATGCATACCTCGACAGTAACCAACAATGCTCTAGATGGAATTAAGACCCACTTACCAAGACAGAAATCATTCCTGATCCTGGAAACCCAGCAAACTACCCAGGGTTAGCGAAGTCACAGACCTTAGGGAGAGCCTATAAATCCCACTTTCTTAAATCAGCATAACAGTAGATACGATCTAAATACTTTTCATTATACTTTTGGATAAGCATAATCTTCACCCTCCATCAAGTAAAATTCTCTTTGTAACAGGAGACCATTACAGAGAAACAGAACTATTTAAACTACAACAGTCTGGAGCCCAGTCGCAGAGGATATATCTACAATAAAACTCATGAGCTTAAAGTTCAGTAATCTTTGCAGAACAGGGAGTTGAAAGACTGGGAAAGCCAGAGGAACAGGGCACTGGTTGTGCAATTGTATCTTCTAGGAATGTCAGAAGCTATGTCAATGATGTCTCAATAACGTGAATTCCTAAATAGGAGTGTACAAGGACAATAGCAGTATACATGGTAATGTGGAGAGGGGCAAGCCAAGGAAGTCTCTACCCTATCCAAACTATAGACAACCAAGGAATACTGAGAGGGAAGAAATAATAATCTCTCCAAGGGAAGAATACAGCAGTTGGTTATTCAGTACCAAGTGGTCATTCAAGACACATAGATACAAGTAATTATACAAACTGTACACATACACACACATGTATATAGTGATTAATAAAAAATAGGCCATACATTTGGAAAAGTGAGTTCATAAAGAATTATAATTTATATAATTAAAGATGTAATTATATTATAATCTTAAAAATTAGAAGAATCAATATTCATCATGGATCCTACTATTATGCACCTACTGTGTGGCAAGCCAGCAAGTGTTGCAGGTTCTGTCTTTTTTCTTTTAACCAGCTTAAAGGATTTGTTTTTTCTGCATTTACACATAGAGAACATGAGGGCCAATCAGCTTAAGTCAACCAGGGTCACATGACTTGTAATTAACAGAATCAGCCTGAAAAGCAAAGTTGTTTGGCTAATACATTTCTATTTACTCTACCATGTGACAGTGGAATTAATTCAGTATCAAGATAAACATTGAGTAATAATACGAACGTATTACTGTAATTGCAATAGGTGACACTTGTTTTGGAAATATTTGGTGTCACAGGCAGCTGAAATATTTTCTACATGTATTATACAATCTACCAAATTACAAGATATTATTGTCAGCATCTTAAGACAAAATGTAGAGGATATACAGCATGCTTAAGATGCTAACCATAATCTCATGGGTTTTTTTTCCTATGAACCAGCATGTATGGCATGTATGGCAATAATGTAGACAATGATCTCAATATTTGACTATACTTGCCCTGTCTAGACAGTAAAAACAAAATAATGTAAAGTCTACTGAAATATTACTATAATTATACTTAATAAAATTATGCACAAGTCAAGTCAGAAATTATCCTTTGGCTCAAATGCTGATATCCTATCTTTGCTCAAGTGTAAGTATAAATATTTCATTTAAGAAAATATCCTAGATTCATAGAAAACAAGAACATACGAACAAAACAGCTAGGAGATGGTAAGATTCAGGAAAACCTCAATACATATTCATACATATGAGAGGAATGTGATACAGAAAAAGAAGTTTACAAAGACAAGAACTCTGTAGTAAATGAGCTAACCCAGAGAAGAAAGGAGTGTTCTGATTATTATTAATTTTATATGCCATTTGACTCTACTTTAGTGCTCAATCATTTGATAAAACACTATTGTGGTTTGGGAATGAATTATCCTTCATGGGACTAAGTTGCTGAAGGCTTGTTCCATAGATGGTACTGCTGATCATGTAAACTTTAAGAGATGGATCTTAGCTGAAGGGTCACTGACTGAGATATGGCCTTTGAGCGTATCTTGCCCTTAGCCCCTTGCTATTTCAGTAAACATATTTTATAGTTGTGTATACCATCTAGAATGAACTTAGTTTTATCAAATCAACTTCAAACCTGTGAACACTACTCATGTAATTATTTGTAAGACTTAGAAAAAAATCACTGAGTTTGTAACTAGGTTTAAGACTGTAGCATTAACTTCTGTGTGAGATGCTAACAACCACAAACTTGGAACTGGCCAACCGGATAATCAAATGAGAGAGCTCCTTAGAGACATTATATACATTCTAATATAAATATACTAGTATTTGACCCAGAAAAATATTTACTATAATCATTCTAAATTCCAGTATAATTAGTCTCTATCAATAACATGCCACAGTAAGGACACAGCCTAGTGATACATGTCTATCTCACAGACCCTGCTGTAACTTTTTAATCTTTCTCTCCCCCCCCCCCTTTCTTCCCCCCTCTCACTCCCTCTCTCCCTTCCCTCTCCCCTCCCCCTCCCTCCATCTTTCCCTACCCTTCTCTCTCCCCCTCTCCCTCTCCCCTCCCCTTCCCCATCCCCCTCTCCTTCTTCCTCTCCCTTCTCTCTTTTGAGTAGGGTTTCTCTATGTAGTCCTGGATGTCCTGGTACTTATAGAACATGCTAGTCTGGAAATTATGTAGTATCTTCTCTTGCCTCTGTTTTCCAAGTGTTGATATTGAAGACACATGTAAACATACCTGGACTGTAGCTGTGAGTTTTTACTCTTCAGCTAGTGCTTAGAAACAAAAGATTCTGTCCAAAACCATGGCTTCTGTTTGCTAACTCCAAGTCAGCAAAATAACAGATTTTGATTTAGCTATTTGTCAGCAAGGCTAAGTTTTGCATCTATAGTGTGCAGAGAACTACTTCTTTATTTTTTCCTTTTAAGATTTATTTTTATATACTTCTGTATTTGAATATAAACTTACATGTTTATTTTTTTCCTTTGACAATATATATGCATATATATGTATATATATATATATATGTACATGTATATAATAAATTTTATTTCCTCTGGTCCCTATTGCTCTTTCTTGTCAACATAGTTATTGCCCTCAAACCCTGCTTCTTCCCAAACCCGCTCTTAAGCCAATTTTTCATGTGTGTTTGACATATCAACTTTAAATCAGGTTACCTACACAAACATGGCTGGTGATTATTTGTTGGTCACAGAAAACTTATCACGATAGACCCACCAGTAACAGTGGATTCATTTCCCTAGCCACTATTAATTGTCGATAGTTCCTCAATGGAGACAGAGTTTCACAAGTCTTTCCCATTACCACCATGAAATATGTAATACTGCCCTGTAAATTGATGATGAAGAAGGCTTCACAGGTTCCCGAACTAACAGGAAAATACTATTCCTCTTGTTTTCCCACCAAAACAATATGGTTATATCCTATTACAAAATATATCACACAGCTTTGGTCACAAGACATGGAGAAATCAAATTAGAAATGACTTCAAAGATTTTTCGTTATTTTATTTATTTACATGTCATACGATATCTCCTTTCCCAGGTTCCCCTCCTAAAAAGAGAAAAAATAAAATAAAAAACGAACAAACAAGCAAACAAACAAAACAAATCTCTGTTCCCTCCTCTTCCCCCCGCTCGACACCCCTCCATCTCTTGCTTACTGGCCCTGGCATTCTCCTAACCTGGGGCATAGAACCTTCATAGGGCCTTTCCTCCCATTGATGAATGACTTGGCTATCCTCTATTGTACATATGCTGCTGGAGCTGTTAGTTCCACCATGTGGTAGGCCTAATTAGTCCCACTCATTGGTTGATGGTTTAGTCCCTGGGAGCTCTGAGGGTACTAGTTAGTTCATATTGTTGTTTATCCTAAGGGGCTGCAAAGCCTTCAGTTCTTTGAACCCTTTCTCTAGCTCCTTCATTGGGGGGACCCTGTACTCATTCTAATGGATGACCATGAGCCTCTACTTCTGTATTAGTCAGGTACTGTCAGAGTCTCTCAGGAGATAGCTATATATCAGGCTCCTGTCAGCCAGCACTTGCTGGCAACCACAATAATGTCAGGATTTGATGATTGAATATGGGAAGGATTCCCAGGTGGAGCAGTCTCTGGATTGTCCTTCTTTCAGTTTCTTCTACACAGTTAATCTCTGCAACTCCTTCTGTGGGTATTTTGTTCCCAAAGAAGGAATGAAGTATCCACATTTTGATCTTCCTTCTTCTTGAGTTTCTTGTGGTTTTTGGATTATACTTTTGTGTATTCTGCATTTCTAGGCTAATATGCACTTATCAGAGAGTGCATACCATGTATGTTCTTTTGTGATTGGGCAACCTCACTCAGGATGATATTCTCCAGATACATCCATTTCCCTAAGAATTTCATAAATTCATTGTCTTTAATAGCTGAGTAGTACTCCATTGTATTGATGTACCACAATTTCTGTATCCATTCATCTCTGGAGGGACTTCTGGGTTAGTTCCAGTTTCTGGCTATTATAAATAAGGCTGATATGAACATGGTGGAGCATGTGTCCTTATTTCATGTTGGAGCAAATTCTGGGTATATGCCCAGGAGTGGTAGAGCTGGGTCCTCTGGTAGTACTATGTCCAATTTCTGGAGGAACCACCAAACTGATTTCCAGAATGGTTGTACTAGTTTGCAATTCCACCAGCAATGAAGGAGTGTTTCTCTTTCTCCACAACCTCTCCAGCATCTGCTGTCATCTGAGATTTTTTTTATCCAAGCCATTCTGACTGGTGTGAGGTGGAATCTCCGGGTTGTTTTGATTTGCATTTCCCTGATGACTAAGGATGTTGAACATTTCTTTAGGTGCTTCTCAGCCATTCAGTATTTGTCAGTTGAGAATTCTTTGTTTAGTTCCATACAGCATTTTTTAATAGGGTTATTTGGTTCTCTGGAGTCTAACTTCTTGAGTTCTTTGTATATATTAGATATTAGCCCTCTATCAGATATAAGATTGATAAAGATCTTTTCCCAATTTGTTGGTGTTTTGTCCTATTGACAGTGTCTTTTGCCTTACAGAAGCTTTGCAACTTTATGAAGTCCCATTTGTCAATTCTTGATCTTAGAGCATAAGCTATTGGTGTTCTGTCCAGGAAAATTTCCCCTGTGCCTATGTGCTCGAGACTCTTCCCCATTTTCTTTTCTATTAGTTTCAGTGTATCTGGTTTTATGTGGAGGTCCTTGATCCACTTGGACTTAAGCTTTGTACAAGGAGATAGGAAAGGATCAATTTGCATTCTTCTACACGCTAACTGCCAGTTGAGCCAGCATCATTTGTTGAAAATGCTATCCTTTTTCCACTGGATGGTTTTAGCTTCTTTGTCAAATATCAAGTGACCATACGTGCATGGGTTCATTTCTGGGTCTTCAGTTCTATTCCATTGATCTACCTGCCTGTCACTGTACCAATACCATGCAGTATTTATCACAATTGCTCTGTAGTACAGCTTAAGGTCCGGGATGGTGATCTCACCAGAGGTTCCTTTATTGTTGAGAATAGTTTTGGCTATCCTGGGTCTTTTGTTGTTCCAGATGAATTTGCAAATTGCTTTTTCTAAGTCTGTGAAGAATAGAGTTGGAATTTTGCTGGGGATTACATTGAATCTGTAGATTGCTTTCAGCAAGATGCCCATTTTTACTATATTTTACTATATCCTGCCAATCCACGAGCATGGGAGATCTTCCCATCTTCTGAGATCTTCTTCAATTTCCTTCTTCAGAGACTTGAAGTTCTTGTCAAACAGATCATTAACTTGCTTAGTTAGAGTCACACCAAGGTATTTTATATTATTTGTGACTATTGTGAAGGGTGTTGTTTCTCTAATTTCTTTCTCAACCTGTTTATCCTTTGTGTAGAGGAAGGCTTCTGATTTGCTTGAGTTAATTTTATATCCAGCTACTTTGCTGAAGTTGTTTATCAGGTTAGGAGCTCTCTGGTGGAAATTTGGGGGTCACTTAATATACTATCATATCATCAGCAAACAGTGATAATTTGACTTCTTCCTTTCCAATTCGTATCACTTTGACCTCCTTTTGTTGTCTAATTGCTCTGGCTAGGACTTCAAGTACAATATTGAATAGGTAGGGAGAGAGTGGGCAGCCTTGTCTAGTCCCTGATTTTAGTAGGATTGCTTCAAGTTTCTCTCCATTTAGTTTGATGTTGGCTACTGGTTTCCTGTATATTGCTTTTACTATGTTTAAGTATGGGCCTTGAATTCCTGATCTTTCCAAGACTTTTATCATGAAGGGATGTTGGATTTTGTCAAATGCTTTCTCAGCATCAAGTGAGATGATCATACGGTTTTTTTCGTTGAGTTTGTTTATATAGTGTATTACATTGATGGATTTCCATATATTGAATCATCCCTGCATCCCTGGGATGAAGCCTACTTGATCATGATGGATGATCGTTTTTGGTGTGTTTTTGGATTCGGTTTCCAAGAATTTTGTTGAATATTTTTGCATCGATATTCATAAGGGAAATTGTTCTGAAGTTTTCTTTGTTTGTTAAGTCTTTGCATGGTTTAGGTGTAAGAGTAATTGTGGCTTCATAGAACAAATTGGGTAAAGTACGTTCTGTTTCTATTTTTTTGGAATAGTTTGAGGAGTATTGGTATTAGGTCTTCTTTGAAGGTCTAATAAAAATCTGTACTAAACCCATCTGGTCCTGGGCATTTTTTGGTTCGGATACTATTAATGACTGTTTCTATTTCATTAGCAGATATGGGACTGTTTAGATTGTTGATCTGATCTTGATTTAACTTTGGTATGTGGTATCTGTCTAGAAAATTGTCCATTTCATCCAGATTTTCCAGCTTTGTTGAGTATAGGCTTTTGTAGTAGGATCTCACGATTTTTTGGATTTGCTAAGTGTCTGTTGTTATGTCTCTCTTTTCATTTCTGATCTTGTTAATTAGGATATTGTCTCTGTGCCCTCTAATTTGTCAGGCTAAGGGTTTATCTATTTTGTGGATTTTCTCAAAGAACCAGGTCCTGGTTTGGTTGATTCTTTGTATAGTTCTTTTTGCTTCTATTTGGTTGATTTCAGCCCTGAGTTTGATTATTTCCTGCCTTTGACTTATCTTGGGTGAATTTGCTTCTTTTTGTTCTAGAACTTTCAGATGTGCTGTCAAATTGCTGGTGTATGCTCTCTCCAGTTTCTTTTTTTGGAGGCACTTAAAGCTATTAGTTTTCCTTTTAGGACTGCTTTCATTGTATCCCATAAGTTTGGGTATGTTGTAGCTTATTTTCATTACATTCTAGAAAGTCTTTAATTTCTTTCTTTATTTCATCCTTGACCAAATTATCATTGAGTAGAGTGTTGTTACGTTTACATGTGTATATGGGCATTCTATTGTTTATGTTGTTATTGAGGAGCAAACTTAGGCCATGGTGATCTGATAGGATGCAAGAAATTATTTCAATCTTCTTGTATCTGTGGAGGCCTGATTTGTGACCAATTATATGGTCAATTTTGGAGAAGGTACCATGAGGTGCTGAGAAGAAGGTATATCCTTTTATTTTAGGATAAAAAGTTCTATAGATATCTGTTAAATCCATCTGTTTCATAACTTCTGTTAGTCTCACTGTGTCTTTCTTTAGTTTCTGTTTCCATGATCTGTCCATTGCAGAGAGGGGGGTGTTGAAATCTCCCACTATTATTGTTTGTGGTGCAATGTGTGCTTCAGGCTTTAGTAAAGTTCCCTTTATGAGTGTAGATGTCCTTGCATTTGGAGCATAGAGATTCAGAATTGAGAGTTCATCTTGGTAAATCATACCTTTGATAAGTATGAAGTGTCACTCCTTATCTTTTTTGATCACTTCCGGGTGAAAGTTGATTTTATTAGATATTACATTGGCTACTCCAGGTTTTTTCTTGGGACCATGTGCTTGGAAAACTGTTTTCCAGCCTTTTATGCTGAGGTAGTGTCTGTCTTTGTCACTGAAGTGAGTTTCCTGTATGCAACAAAAAGTTGGGTCTTGTTTACATACCCAGTCTGATAGTCTATGTCTTTTTATTAGGGAATTAAGTCTATTGATATTAATAGATACTAAGGAAACGTAATTGTTGCTTCCTGTTATTTTTGTTGTTAGACTTGGAATTCTGTTCATGTGGCTATGTTCTTCCATTATTACTTCCATTTTTAGGTCCTGGATGGTTTTGTTCAATTCTTTCACCTGTTTGGTTGTTCTTTCCTGTAATTATTTAAGGGATTTTTGTGTTTCTTCTTTAAGGGCTTGTAGCTCTTTACCTGTGTTCTCCAGTATTTCTTTAGGGGAGTTATTCATGTCCTTCTTAAATTCCTCTATCACCATTGTGAGATATGATTTTAGATCCAAATCTTGCTTTTCAGGTGTTTTGGGATATCCAGGACTTGCTGTGGTGGGAGTACTAGGTTCTGATTAAGCCAAGTAGTCTTGCTTTCTATTGGTAAGATTCTTGTGGTTGCCTTTCTCCATCTGTTAATCTCTGGCGTTGGATGGTCCTGCTGTCTCTGGCTGGAGCTTGTTACTCTTGTGGGTCTGTAAGCCTGTGTCAGCACTTCTCAGAGATCAGCTCTCCTGTGGTAAAACCCTTGTGCAGATGGCTTTGGTTCAGTCATCCCTCCTGAGTCCTGGGGTCAGAGCAAACCCTGGGACAGGCACTCTACTTTCAGGAAAGGAGGACAGAAGACTGTGGATCTGCTGTCCCTCCTAAGTGTAGTCTGAGGTAGTAAGGATCCTGTCCTGGCTACCCTGCCTCTTGTGAAGCCTGTGCCTCCAGGCTGGTCTAGCCTTAGAAAGTCATTGGAGAGAAAATGGTGATCTCACCTGAGTCCCTGGGTTAGAGAACTCCCTGGAGACAAGCACTCTGCTTAAGGGGAAGGGGCAGAGAGGGCTGTGGATCCACACCCACTCTGAGGTGTAGATGGAGGTAGGTAGAGAGGATCCTGTTCAGGCTGCCCTGCCATTTGTGAGGCCTGTGCCTCCAGGCTGGTCCAACCTTAGACTTGAAAGATTTTTCAGTGCTCGCTGTCTTTCATAATGCTGCAGGCTGTTGGAGGAGACATTCAAGATGTACTCTGCTTGGAAACAATCCAAGCAAACTGTTTGTATTGTTGCAATAGTGACAGTGGTATGGATATTATAGGGGTAAAGGATGACTTTCTGATTCTATTTAAAGCTTGTCCCACAGAAAGGAACTCATCCTTCCACCTGTAAATCCAGCCAGGATCCTAAGCCTGAGAAAAATCATAGGTCCTAAGAAAAAACCTCCTATTATCAGTGTGTTAAATGGATAAGGTATCAAACTGTCTTCTGAATCTCATGTATTTGCCCAAAGATGAATGCTGTTCTCAGCTTCCACAAAACAAACAAAGAAACAAACAAACATCAACAGGGGGAAAAAAGCTTCTTTTCCAAGGTTGCAGAAGTTAATACAAAAACTCACAAATGGTCAAACTGACTGTGCTTTGCCCAGCCTTAAAGGAAACATTCATATCTTTCTTCTTCCACACTGCACCTCAAGGCTCACAGAACATTGCAGAAGAGGGAATGGTCATATTATAAGAGAAAAGTTGAGGAGGAGGCATGTAAAAGAGACGGTCTTCTAGGCATAACAGAGCATGGTCTTTTATGAATTCACTGAAGCTGTGGCTACCTGAACAGGAACAGTACAAAGTTGGACTGAAAAAAAAAATCAGATCTAGTAGGACACCTGTCCAGGCCCTTTGGGCTTGTAGAGTCTTCACTAAAATGTCAAGAGTTATTCTAACAGGTCTATCTTTATAAGAGATCTGCCTTGTTCACTTGAAGCTTTCAATACCCTTTGTTCTGTACATTTCTTATTTTGATAATTGTATGGCATGGGTAGTTTCCCTTCTGTTTCAGTCCGCTTGCTATTATGTATGCCTGTATACCTTAATAGGTACCCCTTTCTGAGAAATGTTCTTCTATAATTTAGTTCAAAAAGTGTAATTGGTAAGAGTCATAGGTTGTGGATGTTTTCAATTTCCCAGACACAACAGTACAGATGCACATATGAATTCACAGAGACTGTGGCATCATGACACACAAACTGCACAATGTCCTGCCCAGTGAAGTCTCACGATGGAGAAGGAGAAATGGGAAAGAAGTCTTACCCTTAAGCCACTGGACCCCTTGATTTCTATTGAATGAAAGAAAGTAGTTTTTCTCCAATAGAGTTATATTCATATATTAACCACATACCAGGACAGATTCTATGCCAAGGGGTAGCAAGCCAACACAAACTCTGTTTCATGGCTGGTGTTTTTATATTCTTTTTAGATTGACAAAGAGGCAGGGAGAGGCAGAGGGAGATAATGAGGTTTGTTGAGCAAAGGGGAGGGGAGTTGTGGGGAGGAATTGGGGGGAGGGGAATAAATATGATAAAAATATATTATATAGAATTTTTTTATTAGATATTTTCTTTATTTACATGTAAATTTCTCCTTTCCCAGTTTCCCCTTCAAAAAATAAACAATCAAACAAAAACAACAAGAACAAACCCCTGTTGCCTTCCTGCTCCCCATGCCTGCCACCACATCCTCTCCCACTTATTGGCCCTGGCATTCCCCTACACTGGGGCACAAAACCTTCACAAGGCCGAGGTCCTCTCCTCCTATTGATGATCGAATTTGCAATCCTCTACTATACACATGCTGCCAAAACAATCAGTCCCACCATGTATAGTCCTTGGTTGGTGGCTGGGTCCCTGGGAGCTCTGAGGGTACTAGTTAGTTCATATTGTTGTTCGTCCTAAGGGGCTGCACACCCTTCAGCTCCATAGATCCTTTCTCTAACTCCTTCACTGGGGACCGTGTACTCAGTTCAATGGATGGCTGTGAGCCTCTACATCTGTATTAGTCAGGTATTGTCAGAGCCTCTCAGGAGATAGCTATATTTAGGCTGGCCTGTCCTTCCTTCAGTCTCTGCTCCATAGTTAATCTTTGCAACTCCTTCCATGGGTATTTTGTTCCTCCTTTTAGGAAGGAATAAAATGTCCACCTTTTGGTCTTCCTTCTTCATAAGTTTCTTGTGGTTTGTGGGTTGTTCTTCCTGTATTCCAAACTTCTGGGCTAATAACCACTTATCAGAGAATGCATACCATGTGTGTTCTTTTGTGATTGGGTTACCTCACTCAGGATGATACTCTCCAGATCCATCCATTTCCCTAAGTATGTCATAAATTCATTGTTTTTAATAGCTGAGTAGTACTCCATTGTGTAGATGTACCACAGTTTCTGTATCCATTCCTCTGTTGAGGGACATCTGGGTTGTTTCCAGTTTCTGGCTATTACAAATAAGGCTGCTATGAACATGATGATGGAGCATGTGTCCTTATTACATGTTGGAGCATCTTCTGGGTATATGCCTAAGAGTGGTATAGTTGGGTCCTCTGGTAGAACTATATCTAATTTCCGAAGGAACCGCCACACTGATTTCCAGAGTAGTTGTACCAGTTTGCAATCCCACCAGCAATGAAGTAGTGTTCCTCTTTCTCCACAAACTCTCCAGCATCTGCTGTCACCTGAGTCTTTTATCCTAGCCAATATATAGAATTCTTAAAGAGTAAATAAAAATTATTTTTGTCTAATCAAAGATGTACTTCTGTAAAATTTTTACATTTTTTGCAATGCATATTATATTCATAGAAGAGGATCTAAATAAAAATAATAAAAGTAGTAATATTAGTAATGACGTTTCTGCAACAATTTTCATCATTTAGGAATCAGTTTGGCTGAAACATAAGAGTCATGCCTATTATTTTTGTACCTTAAAATAAAATAATACCGCCGGGCAGTGGTGGCGCATACCTTTAATCCCAGCACTTGGGAGGCAGAGGCAGGCTGATTTCTGAGTTCAAGGCCAGCCTGGTCTACAGAGTGAGTTCCAGGACATCCAGGGCTACAAAGAAAAACCCTGTCTTGAAACAAACAAACAAACAAACAAACAAAATAAATAAATAAATAAATAAATAAAATAATACTTAACACCACTTTTTTTTGGTATTCCAGTTTGAACATATCTTGGATAATTTTAAAATAGTTTATTCTGGAATCCTTGAATAATATACATAATTCTTCTAGAAAAATACTTATGATTTTATTACAATAATTTAAATGAAATTTTAATTGTATTTTATGAATATTAATGTTAGTTATATTAAGCAACAATAAAATATGATTTGAATGCTTTCTCCAAAGATGGAAAATTATGTGACTTATTTATTCTAAAGATCCTCAAATGACTGTAGATTAACGTTATAATAAAAATAAATATGATAAATGAACATATTTAAATCCAGGGGGGTGATAGGAACTTAATTATGAAGCAAAACAGTAATTAATGAAAAATGTATTTTATATATTTGATGATGGTTTTAATTGGATTGCATTTGTTATATGAAAAGTATATTAAGATACAACCACACACATTTGTTACAATGTAAATGCTCATCAGTAAGAAGTTTAGTTTGATGACTAAAGAATGATGAACTTACTGAGCATTCACAAACTATTCTTTTATGTATGATCCATAGAGTAAAGAGAAAAGAAGTTTCTATATCATTATAAACAGCCAATTTCTTTGGCTTGGCCTGAACACAGTTGGTTTTTTTTTTCTTTTTATCAGATTATTTAAGATGGACCTACAGATTAGGGTGCCCTAATGACAAAGTCAAAGTTAATTAGTCTTCACTAACAGACAAGCAGTAAACTTCATGAGGTCAGCTCCACCCCCAAGAAAGTGGACATTAGGGAGAGATTTTTAAAGCAGTGTCTGTTTTTATAGGTAGTACAGGGAAAGGCTAAGCCAATAAAATGTAATGGTTCCATTCTATATTTTAATAGCAACCTCCAAAGTACACAGCACTTCCCAGTGATTTGAAGGCAAAGCCCTGGACCAGGTTAAAAATGGCACGTGAGCATAGAAAATTACCATCACTTCACTTCATCCTGAGAACTGAAATAACAAGTGAATGGCAATCAAACGAATACCAATCATTGGTTTCGGAGGTCAATTCTTCATATGCCGAGCCGCGAGGAGACCCCAGAAGCCACCTTGAGACTCCTTCAGTTGATAAATCATGCGAGGTCTATGTTTGAGAGGGAGAGAGAACACCAACCTAAGAATCTAAGGATGCTATTAGGAAATGTTAGGCGTGAGCAGCTGTAGTCAATTATGGCTTCATTTTTCTCTTCAGTCGTCTTTGGTTGCATGCCATAACTGCACAGGGCATTGAGGTTTATGGCTCTAAAATAGCCTTGTCATTTTGTGAAGCCTACCAGAGCAGAGAGGTTTGATAAATGGTTTTTTAAAATGTTACTTAGAAAGCAGCTTCAATCAGATTAGTTCTCTGCTGTTTGTTTTCAGAACCTTGATCATCCACAAGCATCTCATAGCTAGGCTGGTGGCACCAATTTGGAGAGAAAGATAGAAGTTCAACAAAAATCTATTTCTTTAACTGTTTACAGAGTGTTTATGTTGCATATTCTAACAATCCAATTCAATAAGTGCTCTGTTAATGTGCTCTTAGAAAGAACCCTATCATGGAATACGGTATTACAGATGTTAAAAATTCATCACAGAGAAGATATGGTCTCCAACTCTCAACAATCACAAAGTCTTCATATTTGCTTGCAACAGGAAACATTAATGGTTTGGTTTACTGGTATGCTTTTAAAATCTATGTCATCACTTAAACTAGAAGAAAGAATGGAAATAATTCTCAATTGGTGTGTTCTAGCACCTAATCTATCAGCTGTTGCTAGAGTGAAAAAAGAAAGTCTACTTTGAAGCACACAAGGCTTTGCAGACTCCATTACTTAATATACTATTAAGGATGCTTATGTAATATAATTTATTGAAAAGAAATCACATGAAATACTGGAAGGCAACAGCTTGAGGATAAAAAAGGTTCCAATTCTCGGTAGATCACAGAAGCAACAGGGCATTTTTCCACTGGTGTTCAGTGTAATTGCAACAGTGATAGGATTCAGACTCTCCTCCATGTGAAATTTGTCTTTCATCCAATCAACTCAAACAAGTAATGCACTGCAAAGCATATTATATTCCATCCACTTCCCAATAAAGTCAGTGGTGTCCAATCAGGCTTCTATTGTCAGCAGAGAATCTGAAATTGATACAATCATCAAATTGATTCAAAGTTGTCAATCATCCTTGATCTTTCCTTCCTTTTCTCTTTCCCTTCAGGATTTAAGAATTCCAATAGAGGGTCATATTGATTTGAGATTTTAGAGGGGAGTTGTTGAAATGAAAGGTGTTTTCTAATTATTTTCAAATGAAAAATTATCAAATTGCTTCAGTATTCTTCTACTGA
This sequence comes from Montemys delectorum, assembly GCA_019843815.1. Taxonomy (NCBI): domain Eukaryota; kingdom Metazoa; phylum Chordata; class Mammalia; order Rodentia; family Muridae; genus Montemys; species Montemys delectorum. Next base: position 4,658 of record JADRCD010231874.1, on the reverse strand, counting down.
TAATTAAGTACCTTTTAGATGAAAATCATGTGCTTTTACTGAAAACTGCTTTTTTTAATTTAGTTGGCTCTATTTTATGTGCTATTCTTTAAAGTACTACGTAAAACTTACATTATACATTTGTGAGATTGGTAAGAATCTTTTGAAATTCCTGAGCATTTCTATTATTTTATATGTTCATATGCCATAAAATTAAGATCTATAATAGTTGTATTCTTTCCGTAGTCATTTACTTATTATCATATTATAAATATATGCTATTTCAAAGGAGTAGACTAGAGTTAAGCAACAGGGTCCTAGCAACATGTGTTTTCCAATGGTAATTCTTATCTGGGGCATTATGTTCAGCAGTAGAGGAGTAAGGCCTTTGGGTTAAGTACACATTATTTTTGTTACTGTTGACACTATTTCTGAGGATGATTAAGTGTATTACCCATAATGTTTTATTTTAATGATCACAATGCTGTCATTTGTTGAACATTAGAGTCTAGTCTCCTTGGAGCATATCAATAGATGACACAAATGAGCATCAGCTCCTAACTTAATGGGAGTATCAAAACATTCTTCTCATCTTCTTCTGGAAGACTGAAAGAATTAGGATTTCCAACATATTTCAGCTGCTCTCACTGGTTTCCACGATTTGGAACCACAGATTTCTCTCCACATATTATAATTGGTTTATAAGACAGAATTTCTAAAGTTTCTCTTATGTGTTACTTTAATAATATATTTGATCTTGGAAACGTATGCAAATAACAAAAGCATATACCCAAACAATATAGGGAGTGTAAAAGATAAAGTTCACAATGTTATCACTGATATGGGTTTTTAAAGACATTTTGTATTGAACATTATACATGCAAGTTGAAAATGAGAGTGTAGGTCAGGAATGATGGATGTATACATCAAATCAATCAGAGTCTGTATTTACTCTTCTCACAGAGCAAACTGCATGAAATTTTGGAATTTAATCTCAGTGAATTTGTGATTCACTGAATTCTACAGCTCAAGGATGCCTTAGCTAAGCCTGCATATAGTAAACAACCAATTAGAAAGAGATAATCAAACCAACATGTAGTATTTACACAAATCAAATGTTTGCCTGTATGTATGTCTGTGTCACAAATAGAAAAATAATTACCATTTTTCAGATTCTATCTTCCCCACCCTTAAGAGCAGTTGCTGTTTGTTACAATAAATGTTTCTAAGTATATATTTATATTTATATATGCATATTGTGGCATGGGGAGCAGATGCCACCCATAGGATAAGTGATGTCACTGCCATGTGAGCTATTAGATAGTAAACAGTGACAAAATTAGTTCATTACTGACCAGAGCCATGCACATGTGACAAAATTGTTTCACAAAGAGAATTGTAACACCTGTTTACAGCTGCTATTAATATTCATATATCCATCCAGAAAATCATATGCAAGCAGATGGATGAAATTTGAAACCTGTCAAAGCATAATTTCTTAATTGCCTTAAATAAAATATTCCTGCAGTTGGTGTAGAAGCAATTAGATGCATGCTATATTCATTACCATTTTCTAGTGTCAAGTTTTTATAATTAGGAAAATTGATATGCCGGATATTCATCAGAGCACTAGGGATAGGTGCAAAAACTCAACTAACAAATCTTTAATAATAGTGGTGTAAAGAATACAGGTATAATTAGAACCATTAGGTGAGCTATACTATTTTGAAATGTCCAAATTTTATAATATTATTTACATAGCATTGTAATTTTTCATACCTATGTATTTATGATCTGGAATACAGTGTTTATCTAACAAGAAAACTGCAATACAATAATTTGTCATGGTTTTATATGTTTATCAACCAAAGTAATCATAGAAATGTATTTGATTAGTTAGGCCTACCATTTGAATCTGATATATTGATAAATTTGAACACTTTTAACAAACAGTTCCACAGCATGTCTACGAACCCTATGTTTATAGCTATATAATCTTTTCTTATGGATAAAATAAAATCTGAAATCATACATAATTAATGTGACTAGTACCATGAGTTTAGTTTGTTGTTGTTGTTTCTTTGTTCCCTGAGATAGAGTTTTGCTCAGTGTCACCTAGCTAGCCAGGAATCTGTTATTTAGACCAAGCCAGTGTTGAAATAACTGATCTTTCTGCCTCTGCCTCTTGCGCTGGAATTACAGGTGTGTACCACAATATCTAGTGAGAGTTTAGCTTTTAAAAAAAGCTTTTGTTATTTCAACTTTCAAAAGCTAAGTTTAATTTAATCAAGTTTTATTTATCAGGCTTGAATTTTGTAACACTAGCCTAGTTGATCTTCATATTGCCGTTACAATGACTCCTAGACCTCAGCAATATCCCGAGAATTCAGTTTTTTTCTGGGAGTGACACCAGTTTAATATAATACTTTCTACTATCTCACAGAGTAGAAAAGCTCAATCATTCAAAACCATCTGAGAGTCATTTAATTAAGCTCATTACCATTCCTGAATCCAAGAAACAGATATAAGACAGAAATCTTACACAATCCTAGCAATTATGAGGAGTTTTTTAATTTTAATTAATTTCAGTAAGTTACAGTGGAGAAGACAACACGTCTTGCATAAGAGCTTTCAGTATTATTGTTCTTCACTGCTAATGTAAAAGTTAGTATTCTAATTTGAAATAAAAGGTGTAAAAAGGAATATTATAAACTTTTATAAAAATGAAAAGTTATAAAACTCAAAACTTTTCTAGCTAACTGTATATCACACGATTATTTTCCTTTAGTGCCCATATTTCTACCAGTTGACAAAATATAAAGAATCACATTTGTATTAATTTATAAAATTCAGATGATCAAAAGTTTATTTAGTTTGCATATAATTCTGACCTACAATGCAATCATTAACCTGAGGTTATAAATTTGATAGCCTTACCATAAGTTCATATTTCCTTCTTTTTGGTACTGATGTTAATCAGAATATTTTTAAAGCATCACTCCAAGGTAGCAATTTTGAAAATTCATTATTGTTTTTTTTATTGTAACAATAAAGAGTATATAACTAGATAAGATATCCTATCCTAGGAATTTGATATAGAAAGAAATTGTAGAACTTTTTATGTGGATGCAATGTCATTGCTACATATGTTTCTATGTAGCAATATGAGTTCTTCCTCATCAATGTGACTAGATTTAACAGAATCACATTAGACATGTCTCTAATGGTGTTTCCAGAGAAACTCCTTGAGGAGTAAAGAACCACCCCAAATTCAGGCAGCAACATTCATCCCACTCGATTTAATATATATATATATATATATATATATATATATATATATATATATACATACATCATCAAAAAGGAACACTAGCATTCATCTCTGCTGCTCGAGTGTAGACGCATAGTGTTGATGAACTGTGTCTTACCTGGGTCATCTTATCTCCTTTTAAGAAGAGCCAGGTAGGTGGTAGTTATTGAAGGTCTTGGTAGCTGTGGCAATTATTAAAACTAAGCAGGAGTAGTTTGCTCTATTTATTGATTGCCTTCCATAAAGGACTTCTCTGTGCCATGAGATGCTCTCCATTAACAGTTGAACATAGTAGAATGCCTTTCGTAGTTAAAGTCATACTCCTTAGCCCTTGCCACTGTTTCTAAGGTCATGTGATATTTTAAATCCACTGTCATTTCAACAATGCTCACAACCTTGTCACTAGCCTCAATTGCATTATAGAAAACCACATTCCTCGTGCATTCATAAAAAGAAACAAATGCTATTGCATGATTTGTTTTTATCATGACATCACAGCACTGCACTTGTATCTTTAGGACGCATTTCCAATTCTGAACCTTTTGCTATGCCTACCACATCCACGGACTGAACATAATATATGTGAAATAGATCACTTTGATCCACACTGTGAACCCTTTGCTTCCTTTCTTGAATCAAGATAATGCTTGGTATCATCTAGAATGGTGAATTATCTCATGAAGATTTTCCTTGGATGTTTTTCTAGCTCTGCCTGAGGAACTGCTGTAAAGGACAGCCCTAGCTTTGTGAAAAGTACTTCGTAAATAATCATGTGTGCAAGCAAAAGTGACTCCTACACCGAGAAGCAGCAGCATAAAAACAATATTCATCACATTGTACTGACACAAAAGAGCTTGGACCTCCCCAGCTGAGCTCTTGGGTAACCAGATGCATTTTGATTAGCAGTAATATCGTAAATATAGCTCTCATCAGTGGGCTTCCAATACTCAGGAACTCATGTTGAAAACAGATTTTCTATTTAGGGTCTGTGTCCTATTCATAGGGCAGAAGAGTGGTGAAATCCTTCCTCAGAGCATTGGTGTTTTCAGAAAGACTGACTGAGCTTCTCCATGAAGTCAGCAACCATATTAGCTCCTGATAACAGTTGTGGCCTTGGAGTGAGACGCAGACTCCTTTCTCTAGCTCTGGGAGCCACTGGTGATATCTTTCTTCCAGTATAAAGCTGTGTTATGTAGTTGCAGATCTGACATTGGGTGTAGCGACTTCATCAGTGTTCTTACCTAGGTCCTCAGTATGAATGTTAACTTTTCCATTGCTGTAGAGAGCCACACTAAGCCGGCAGCCTCCATTACAAGATGGCGCCGGCATCCGGTTTCTTCTTCCCTTAGCACATAGTCTGCGCATGTGC